>CM076732.1:5542506-5809032 GCA_038501795.1 Pseudopleuronectes americanus
AGACGAAGAGTGGACAGCGAGCGTGCAGATAGACAAGTTTAATGTGCTCGTCTATCTATATGGAAATTCAGCCACGCAGGCGTTCACCCAGGCTGCTTCTTCCTCTCCTCCTCTTTTTTTTATAATTCACTTTGGGGTTTTGATTGGCTGTGTGGGGAGCAAAGAGAAGGAGCTTCAGAGGAGGAGCTGGGAGATAAAGCGAGCTTTCTTCACTTGAGCAAAGGGCACAACAGGGATTTAAGATTTGTATTAAATTCACAGAGATAATCAAGCTGCTGCCGCCACTGCCACGCGTCTGCCATTTTCTGCAAAACTGGAGACAATCGCTCAGAAACTGCCGTCCACAGCAGTTTCAACAATATCTACAAAGACTCTGCAGCTCAATGTTATCTTTTGTTTTCTAGCTTCTTTCTATTCCTGGGCTGCACATTCAAAAATGAAATTTTCCGTCTCCTGCAGCTCGTGGCTGTTTATTCACCTCCTGTGCATCTGTATTTGCATAAAAATATCCCACATTAGAGGAAACTTTTTTATCACAATAAGCCACGATACCCAGCACGGCTGTATAATCACCTCTCACTCCCACACACATGGCCTACGGCAAGCCTGGGCCGACAGAGTGTGCGCCTGTGTCAATCATCACCCTGCCACTCTCAAACACGCGCGCCAGACATCATACACTCAACACAGGAACTCTGAGTGTGTCGCAGGTACTGCGAGCAGGCCTCTTCCTGAACACAACAGCACAGGCAGCCCCTTTGTCTGCTGCGAGGTCTCTATTGTCCCTCACTGCTGTTGTCGCTGCACCGTGTGGGTCAGTCACACATTAGATGATCGGCCTTCACTAATTAGCTCGATTCAATGGGCTGTTTTCTGAGCGTTCAGAAGGGGATGCAAATAAACCATCGCACACGAAACGAAACTCAACTCTGCACATTTGCATATCAGTCGTCTGTACCAGGTGAAAGCTTGATGTGATTCTGGCAACGCTTTTCTCTTGGAACCTCAACTGAACTATTTAAAGGCCCTGAAATCAAATTTCCTCCGTTGGCCTGGATATGAGCCACAGGGGTCCAACAGTTTTCTGCCAGAGTCGGGGTGGTGTTGGTTTAGTTGTGATTTATTCTCAGATTTCTGTCTGAGCGGCTGCGTCTCTGCTCTTCTCCGTTTGGCTCGGTTGTGAAAAGATTTGGAGACATTTAAATTAGAATGGATAATTGCTGGGTTGTTTGCTTATTGTTGTTTTCTACCCAATCCAAACCACCCATGTGGCGCTTTTTAGTGTTTTTATGGCTTTAGTAGGATTATTTAGTCATTACACTTTAATGTTGTAGAGACGTAGCAATTTTCAGGGGCTTTAATTTCCATTGCAGACGGCAAAACATGTCAGGGCACTTGAAACTCGAAGGGCACTTGGACGGCTCATCCCTGCACCAAGGCTAATGCTCAATTTCATGTTGAAGAAAGTGAGGAAAAAAAATCCTGGCTCCTTGTTGATCCGGTTCCACTTCAAAATTAAATCCTTGGGTCATGCCCCACCCCTCCACAAAATGTCCTAGGATTCGGTCTAGTACTTTTTTCCTGCGAACTAACAAACATAAAAACAGATGAAAAAGAATGAAAGTGCCTCCTTGGTGGTGGAGGTTGTACTTTTGAGACAACGAGACAAACAAAAAAATAAGTGGTGATGTTTTAGAAGGATTAAAAGATACATCTGTGCTTCTTGTTTGGTTTTTGGATGTTTATGTGAAGTATAACTGTTGAATCCTATAGAGTCTCACGAGGCTTCTGTGGCCTGACTCGGACACGTCGAGTGGATATCGTCCACGGTTCGAGGTGTTTTAGTGCAGACAACGTTTCTCTGCTGAGCTCCTGTGGAGGGATAGAAAGACAAAGAGGGAATATTATAGTGAAAACAGTAATTTAAGAAGACAGGCTTTTGATTTAGTCAGACTTACATCATTTTACAAACATCAGATCAGACTTGGCAGAACTTCAAAATGCATCTTTGTATGGAACAAGAACTGCAATCTGCAGACGTAACAGACAACCAATAACTCCTACTGTGAATTCTGTTTTAAGACTGACTGGAAAAACGTTACTATATTTCTATGTGCAGCAGCTCCTAACTATACATTGAAACTGTGAAAACGCTTTAAAACAAAACTCAACCCACTAACATGACCAAAACTTCACCCGACCTCTGGAAAAAAAAAGAGAGTAAATCCACCTTGAGATATGATTTGTTTCAGTTAAACTACTTTTCCAAAGCTACCAAGGAACTTTCATGGATGAATTTAGACCCGTTCCAAAGTCAGATATTTGACCCGTGCTTACTGGGTGGTAATATGAATACATGCAGACTTAACAGCGGAGGCTCCATGTGAAGAGGGATCCCTCATAACAATACACAAGATCAGAGAAAAGCCTGAATCAGCAAAGCTTAAGATAATTCACCAGCTTCGTCTTTGTCAGGCGTCAGAGGCACAGAGAAGATTGCCTTGCTTACAGCGGGCGTCCCATGTGTTTCAATTCGATATGGTTTCTCCATGATATATCTCTCTCGTCTTCATGTGATGGTTATTTAAAGGGAGAGCCATGGATTTTCTCCCCCATGCAACATAATGGCAAATCAATAACTCAGGCCAAACGGGGAGAGCGGACATTGCATGGAGCGGCCTAAAGGATGGGAGGCTAAATTGAACCGGAGTCCTGGCAAGAAAACAAACAGAATGACCTTAAAACTGCATTATGGAAATAAATGTTTAATCATTCTTGCCATTTATGGAGTTGAATGCAAAATATCTCGTCGGTCATTGTGTCAACTGGCGTCTGTAATCAGGGAATAAATCCACAGCATCATTTAAAAAATATGAGCTTTTCTTTTTCTTAATAGGCTTTTATGATAAATGCGGCGTTCCATTACAGCCGCGAGTGTGTGTGTGTTGTGTTCTGTCACACATATGGAGCGTGTGGATGAGTGTGCTTATGTGCCTGGAAGGTCCCTGTGGTGTGTGTGCACACACACTTACATATATTTAAGTGTGTTTTTTCCCATGGCAAGACCTGTCAGCCAGCAGACGTCTGACATCATGCTCCGAGCATGGAGGAGGTTTTCCACTGCTGTGTGCGTGTGTGTGTCTGTGTGTGTGTGTTTGTGTGTGTGTGTGTGTGCGTGTGTGTGTGTGTGTGCGTGTGTGTGCGTGTGGTAGGGAGTGGAGGAAGATGGTTGTTATCATGACTTATGGATTGGACAGCAGTTTCCTACTGGGCAGAGAAGACAGGAATGGTTACACAGAGGAATGTGTTTTGAGTGGAGGAGTTTGCAGGAAGGAATGAGAGGATGACAAGAGGAGAGAAATGAAAGAAAACAAGGAAAGGAATCTACAGCAAACAGAAAAACATAGGTAGAAACACATGTCAGAAGACAAGACGCCTGGAGGTTCGATGTGCTTACACTTTCCATTCTGTCAGTCGGTGCCTCCTCACCGGCTTTATCTCTGACACAGCCGGCGAGCCCTCAATGACTCACCACACTCTGAAGTGCTGCAAACCTGGCTCTGCCGCAGGAGGGGGGGGGAGGAGCGACAGTAAATCCTGCTTAATCATTCCCACCGCCGCTGCCGCCGATAGCCCTCGGATATGAAAGGATGTGGATGCTGTGGGTGGGAAACAGGAGAGTGACACTTCACAATCCAGATATGGTGACAGCTGAAGTAACAGTTCGTGACTGCTCGGCTTTACCCACGCTCCCACACTCACAAAGGGAAGGTTGTCTTCCTTGTGTCCCGATTTGGAGAGCCCTTGTTAGGGCGAAGCTCTCGCCAAAACTCCTTGGGTCGAGGCTGGGGCTCGTTTTCAAAGAGCCTCTTTTGTGTTGCTGCAGCCTGAGAAGAGCGGATGACTAACAAGCTGTCAGTGTGATCCTGTTTGTGTCAGTGTGAACACAGTCACGTCAAATCTAATGAAGCCCTGATTCATCTTTTCATTGATACGTGTGACTGAAAACATTCAAACATTCCTGCACAAAGACAACAAGCGTAAAAATAAACCTCATACACGTATAGACAAACAAACAAATACACAACTACACTCACAGGCAAACCTGCTGCACACATGAGAACCCCTGCAGACATACACTAACACACACACACACACACACGAACATACTTTACTGGCTGATGAGGAGGTTAGGTGTCATTTTTTTTGCCAGACCACAGATCTCAGGATGTGCTTCACACCTTTGCAAAAGCAGCATACGAACGTGGTGTGTGTGTGTGTCTGTGTATGTACATGTGTGTGTGCTTGCATGTGTGTACGTGCAGATAGCAGACTCACACAGAGGTGTTGTTGAATTCACATACACATACACACGCAGACAGATCCCCAATAGAGCTGTGGCTAAAAGTGAATTATGGAAGAGAAACCCCATTTCATGGACACACACACACACACACACATACACACACACACACACACATACAATTCTGCAGGTGCTGGATGTGTGAGCGTCAGGAGAAAGGCTGGGATGTGTAATGTCAATCTAACGCCTTTGAGCTGGCGAGCGAGCGCACACTCACACCTTCCCATCTTCTCACTGTATCAGACTCATCACACATACAGACACACACACACACAGGAGCAGAGAGAGATGCTCTCAGCCTTTTCGCTGCTCTGGGATGAATTGTTCTCCAAGCTACAGAAAGCTGAAAAAAATAATGTCCAATAGCCGACAGAAGCGAAAATATTCCGAATTAAATTTATGCAACATGTGAGACAAGGTTTGTGTTGTATCTGGAGGCAACAAAGCTGGATGGCTCAGGTGAAATCTCACTGCTCTGCTCACACATCCTGCTGGACGCTGGCTGCAGCTGCAAAGACACAAATTATGCATTGTGCAAACAGACACTTTGCTATTACTAAAAATGAACAATGTTATATATTACATTCATCTGCTGTCTCATATACATAGAACTGTCAGAGTGTGTTGCTTATAACAGCTCAGTGCCCGCCCGCACACACACACACACACACAAACAAACACACACACACAATGGGCACACATTTGATGGGGAAGAAAAGAACAACTCAAACAAATAGGAAAAGAGAGATTGAGAAGTAGAGAATTTGAGCGAGTTCACAGGAAATTCACCTATTGCACATCTTGTAATATAAAAATGTACCTGCTGTAACTGATGCTGTCTCTAATCCGTCTGTCTCATGGACACAAAGAAAATTGGAAGACTGATGTTTATTTGCAGAATTTGACTTTGAATTTAATTAAGAATTTTCAGCTTCGTATCGAGTCATCGACTGACTCTCTGCTGATCAGTCAGCAAAATGCTCATATGCTGAATCCGCGATAATCAAACTGACATGTTTAATTACATGTTTTAAAATGGCTTTTGTAGTCATTTTCAACTTAAGCATCGTTAACTAAGTCGCAAAGCTGCTAGTGTTTGTAAATCCCTTTGCAACATTAAGTGCAGTTGCTCCATAAAGTCGAATTAAAGGCCGATGGGAGCGACACGCTGACAGTTGGTAAACTCCAGATACTAAACTGAGCCGAGCCATAAAACTGATGAGTGAAGGCCTCAGTCACATGACAGAGTTTAGCTGCAGTTCTTTGGAGGGTATTGATTAAAATGGCCACATGAATGATTGCATCAGTCGGATTATTGATGGGCACGTGGAGAAAGAGTGTGTAATTAAACAGTCCCCCGTGTGTGCTCAGGTCACCCTGATGGCTATCAGCAACAAACAGGAGACAGACCGAGAGGAGGGAGGACACTGAGATCAATGGAAGAGTCAGATTTCCAAATCATATCATGTGATATGATTTTCTACAGAGTAAAGGGCCATGCTGAATTTTTTTGGGGTGTGTTAATGGATCACAAATTGTGGTTCTTGGATGTTAGCCCAGAAAAACCTGTAACAGCCTCATTAAATGTGACCAATTCCTCTTCATGCAGGCTAATTCTCCATCATGTTTTCATGTCACACATACGTCCAAACCCTTCTCCCTCTGGGCCTATACGTGGTGACCTCTTCCATCATCCGCAGCGGAGAATGACTTTGATTCCTATTTCAGCGCCTCGTCTCATCCATCTCTCGCCGCTCTCCATTGTCTGAGGCTGAATTTAAATGACAGTGATACATACGGCACATTACAAAGACAAAAGGTCGACAAGGCCCCGTTTTCCGCTCGCATAAAAACCGTGACAAAAACCTACGCCAAGGCTCAACCCTCATTGGGCTGCCTGAACATTTCCCGGGATCCAAGGGATTTATCAGCGCCCCTTCGGTCGCTCTCTCTACGGCAGCGGCCGGAGACTTAGCCGGCTGAGGTGTGCGCGAGGATCCCATTAAAATGCACTACAGAAAATGAGATTTGGGGAGAGCCCTGTGAAAAACCATGCGTGTAATCATCTCTCTTCCCCTCTCACTTTATCTGCAGAGGATTTGGGGGAGGCTTTGGTCCCCCCGCCCTCCCTGCCCCTCAATCTCCCCCGTACCACACATTAATATTCATAGAGAAGATTTTCTCCTTGCTGTCTGTTGCTGCCTGTGGCCCACAGACTTGGCTTATTAGGAATCTTAAATTTGGCTACCAGACTATCTGTTGGGAAAGGCTATTGGGATTTTCCCAGACTGCACAGCCTGCACAGATAGATTATAAGAAGGTGATACATGGCACATATCCCTGTTATGTGTCAACCAGACTATAGCTGTTGTTGTGGCTCTTTTTGTTTCTCTGGCTTCTTTTAAAATCAATAGAAGATCCACTGCTGCAGTGTGAGTTCACACGCTCACCGGTGGAGCTTGTGTGTTTTGGTCACAGCCACTGTGGTGAGAGAGAGAGTCAGAGCAAAAGCAGGCGATCCACTTTGTGTTTCCTGCTCTGGGTCATAATGAACATGAGAGAGAGAAACAGAGAGAGACAGAGCGAGAGCGAGAGAGAGAGAGAGAGACAGAGGGAGAGAGAGAGAGAGAGAGAGAGATGGAGAGAGAGACACACACACAGGGACAGAGGGAGAGAGAGAGAGACACAGAGGGAGAGAGAGACAGAGAGAGAGACCAAGAGACAGAGACAGAGACAGAGAGAAGAAGAGAAAGAGAGATGGTACAGTGTGTTTGTGTGTGTGTGTGTGTGCGTGCGTGTGTGTGCGTGTGTGTGTGTGTGTGTGTGTGTGTGTGTGTGTGTGTGTGTGTGTGTGTGTGTGTGTGTGTGTGTGTGTGTGTGTGTGTGTGTGTGTGAGAGAGAGTGACTCACGCCTCATGAACAGCCTCAGTAATTACATGTTCAAAGTCATTAAGTGCACCTCCGACAACAATCTCCACAACACATTACAACATTTCCTCTCAGGGTCACGTCAGTGTTTGCTTTTTTGTTTGTTTGCTTTTGAACCAAGTTGTTTCACTTGAGTTGTAACTTATTTCAAATTTCTTCTTCTCCTTCATTTTCCCTCATCTTCCTCTTCCCATTTCCTTGTCTCTCTCTCTCTCTCTCTCTCTCTCTCTCTCTCTCTCTGAGGATCAGGTGTGGCAGCATGCCAGGTGTTGGCCTACATACAGTATGCAAAAACTTACAGCTGTTTCTGTCTCACACACACACACACACACACAAACACAAACACACACACAATAAACTCAGTGGCCACTTCAATGGGTTCATCAGTTCATCTAAGGCAATTCAACGCACGTACCCTGCCATAAAGTTCTACGAAGCTCGTACGACTTTGTCATAAATGTGTAATTTTAATTTTGTGTTTATTACTGAGGTCTGAGTTAAAGGTGCTGTTGTATTGGACTTTAATTATCAGAGGTCTTTCTGAAATGTCCATACATAATGTTCACACGTGCGCACACACACACACATATATACACACAAATTATCACAATGATCTCAGAAATAACATCCCTGAGACAGTGACAAATAAATGAATATTATATGCATGTAAAGTTTACGCCACACAAACCAGGAGAGTTTTGTCATCATGAAGTTCAAAATACACAATTAGTATGAATCACATGAAAGGCTTTAAAAGGAGAGATCTTATTTGAGAGAAGAAGTAGACAGGAAATATGGAGAGAGAGCAAATGCAGCACAGCCACACGACCACAAACCACAAGGACAGAACGCATGAATGTTTCTCAGCACTCTAATGTCAGACGTTGTTGTTGTGTATCTTTAAACTGCATTAAAACTAATAATCATTGCATCTGCAGACGAATCTGTTCGATGCAACAGAGGCCGCTGAGAAGCTCGAGCCAGGTCGAACACGCACAGATTTACGTAAGCGGCCAAAGCTTCTGCAAACATTTGCCTGCGCCCTGTGTGACCCTCTTGTCCAGAATATACTCAAGTGAGAGAAGTGAGTCTCTCTCTCTCTCTCTCTCTCTCTCTCTCTCTCTCTCTCTCTCTCTCTCTCTCTCTCTCTCTCTCTCTCCTCTCTCTCTCTCTCTCTCTCCCTCTCCACTCTTCGTCTTTCACATGTAAATGAGTCTTTAATCTCCGCTGCTCTAATAGACAACCATGGCAACGGAGGCAGGCCTAATGAGGCTGAGGCGCAGGTTAAAATCTGCCTGCATGTCACCACCACTCGCACAATCAACAGTTTAAATACACACACTTACTCTTACAAGCGCACACACACTCACACACACACACTCACATTCACACATGCACGCATACACTTGTGCATGCATGAAAACATAACCTGTTACTTAGATGAATAAGAACCATTGTTGCTCCCGGCGTTAGTATATTAAAGAAAGAACAGAAAGTCCGGCACAACTCTTAATGATGTCGATGATGAACTGAGAGATAAAATAACAATGCAGACAAATTGCAGTTCAAATTTAAAGCAACAGCCGTCGTGAGCTATTTCTGTTTAATCACTTGTCTGAATAATGAGACAACCCGTTCAAATGAAGCGTGAAATGAATCATAGACTGATTAGAAATCCGTGCAATCGGCTCCAGTTTAAAGAACAAGACATGAAATGTGTGAAAGAAAAGAAAATCACGTGAGGAAGTCGTCTTGAAATCGACAATGAGAGACATTACTGATCACAAACACACACAAACACGCACACACAGTCACCCTAGTCTGCTGAAAATGTGTTGAAATGACACACACACACGCACACACACACGGAGTGCTGATAAAGCTTTGAATACAATGTTAAAGGCACTCAAGTAGAGCTCATTTCCATGTGAGTGGCACTGATGCTCCAGCCCTCTGTTGACTGTAATTTACAGCCATATTAAATCCATTAGACCAACATGTGTTTTCAGAATAGTTCTGCCCACAGACAAGCTATTCAGCGTGCTGCAGTCCCCAAACCTCAAGCACACACACATGCTTTACATAGGCAGCAAATAAAGAAGATCATGGGGGGATGTGTGGCTGCGTGGACGTGTGTGTGTGTGTGTGTGTGTGTGTGTGTGTGTGTTGCATGCGAGCTACAACATGACAGGAAGAGCATCACAATTGTTTCATGAGAGGATCTTTGTTTGGCCCTCTTATCTTCCAAAGCCGGTTGAAATGAATTTAGCTCCAGCAAAAGACCTGGTTGTCACTTTGTCTGCCTGTCACACACACACATGCACGCACGCACACAACACACACACACACACACACACACACACACACACACACACACACACACACACACACACACACCATCTAAGAAAAGAACGATTTTTGTTAGAGGGACTTTCCTTTGGTTCCTATGAAGAGAAGAAGTTTTGTGACGGACCACACACTTTAAGAACATTAAGGAGAGAACGTATGAGACACAGTTTGCAACAAGAGGAAATCAATTGTTGGCCATTACCAATGCACTGCTGACATGCTGAGGATATGTGTGTACTGAAATGTGGTCACGGCTTTTTCCCCCCAAACACTGCGTTAGTTCAGAGATTCCACCTCCCACAAAGAGTCAGTTTACATTTTATAACTTTACCGAGACATATCAAAACCTGTGCCTAGAAATCTCAAAAAATATGATGCAGTTTAAATTAAATAGTACAGAGGAGACTAAATGATATATCAATATGAGCTTTGGGATCAGTGACATGAAAACAAAACAATATGGAAAAGAATTTATGTTTTGACATTAACAAAATTATTTTCTTAATCCAAATTCTATATATTTGACTATATTTGTGTTTTCTTCAAAATGTTTCGTTATTTCTAACAAATTGTTTGGGTCCAGCGTGAGAATATGTATAGACATTTTCAACCTCTTCACTCTTCAAACTGGTAATGGGCTCCATATTTAGTAAATGTATGTGTGTATATGTAAAATTGTGTCTTTTCTCCCTTAAGCGACATCACTTCAAGTTTATTGTTTTCAGGTGCCGTAGCAAAATGTAAGTATTATTTTTAGAATATCTAGTTTCAACATCATTTTGCTACACACTGTTTCATTGCTATCTAAAACCTGCAAGTTTCTCTTTAATCTGTAAAATATGAAACCTCAAATTAAATTTCTTCTTTCCTTTGTCAAGGTTTGATGACATCTTACGAATCATTGTCAATTAAAACAATTCATTATATATCCTATGAAATTAGAATTGTTTTTACTCGGTTCCCAGTTCCCATCCCAGTTCCCATCTGTCTTATAAGATGAGCTTCTTTGTAAATTGTGGAACGTGTTGATGAAATATTCTCTCAGCTCTCGCTCTTAAAATCTCTTGATACACGGCGCTGCAGCAAGCAACGTGTGGAATGTTTGACTGGATCTACTGGTGCAGGTACCACCGTGCAAATCCAGTACAACCTGTCAGGAACGTGTGAGAGCTCCTTTCTCTTCTTTCAGCCACACAGGGAGCAGATGTTGACACACTTCTTCGACACCTTTCATTGTAATTATTCTGTGTACGGCGACAGTGGCGTCACCTCACACAGGGTCTGTTGCTACACCAGCCTAATTGGCAATTAACAGTCTTATAGTCATGAAAACATTGTCTATCGGGATTCACGGGGGATATGGGCTGTAAATATGAAAAGAACATTTCAACAAAAGAGAAGAATTCTTGTGTTTTTCCAGAATGGATTTAAAATGAAACAGGTAATGATTTCCAGGTAGATAAAAGAGCTACAGTGTATTTTATGACTGGGACATGATTGTGTTGTTTTGTCGTGAGAGGCGAAGGCAGCTGAAAGACGGACCACACTCCATCTCTCTGTCTTTGGTGCAATGTTATTTTTGCCCTGAGGCCCAGCACAATTAACACCCGTTGCCAACTGGTAGATTGTGTGTGTGTGTGTGTGTGTGTGTGTGTGTGTATGTGTGTGTGTGTGTGTGTGTGTGTGCATGGGAGAGCACATGCATTAACACGTCTGCTCCAGATACATAAAAGGCTTTGATTTGTTCGTTCATTCACGCAAAAATTACTGTTTCTATGACAAAATGTGTGTTTTGCCGTAATTATGAATCCACAACATCCGCAGATGCATCATGGGGGAAACTACTGTTTGAAAGATTTAGATTCTCATAATTGCCATCCCCTAATTAATTGCTCTTCAGAAGTTAATTTGTCAGAAGATGCAAATGTAAAATACACAGACAGTAAAAGTGTGTTTAGTTTGGCTCACAAAGAGACACACACACACACACAAACACACACACACACACACACACACACACACTCTGCTTGCCATACAGCATCTGCTGTAAAAACACAAATAACCCCAGATTGATCACTCAGTGGCAAATCAATGGCGTTTAGACATTTTGGAATGTATCAATAAATCAGTTCAACCCCCTGCAACAAGAAACAATAAACCTTTCTTCAGCAGCAATAAAAGAGGAAAGCCTGTTCGATTAATTTATTGCCTCCTCCTGTGCTCGTGTGTGTGTGTGTATGTGTGTGTGCTTGTGTGTGTGTGTGAAATATGAGTGGATAATTACAGGCCATGGAATTCTTCCGGCAGGTTGGAATGCAGTGTGTGGAGGAATGCGGAACCAGGAAAGTCAAAACAGTGTTCAGTAATGGAATAAGGGGTTGGGGGGGGAGAAATGACAGAGGAGTCGAGGAGGGTCCCGGACTCAATATCAGGAGCGAGGGAGAGGAAAAAAGGAGTGGCCAAGAAGTGGAGGAGGACAGGCAGGAATGAGGCGGGAGGTTTATCACACTGGAATGAAAATATTCCCAACCTTTCAGAGGCATCCAAATCTGTCAAAGCAACGGGAGGAGTGTGAATCCAGATCTGAGGCGTCGCCTGAATTTCGAGGTAAAAACTAAAAAAGGAGATGGACAGAAAGAAAGAATATCAACCCTGCCTTGTGTGAATATGCTTTTCAGGAACTAAATATATGCATAAGCACTGTGTTAAGGTGTTCTGCTTATTATGAGCCTCCCAAAATCCACCCATAAAGGGGGTTTACCACAATAATCACCATTATTCTCCACCTTCTCTCTGCCTCAAACCCCATCCACGGTACAGCCGCCCATGTCCCACCCCCAATCGCTCTAAATCTGTTTAAATAAGGGAATGTTCCCATTTCGATGCACGACGCAAAAGGAAAAGATGCATGAAAAGATGCGTGAGCCCCCGCAACACAATACAATTCAGAGGTGTGAAAATCTCCCCTCCTTAATCCAGAAATCAGTGCTGTGGAAAGAGGGATTTGGGGCTGTCACCGCTAAGCTCCTTGTCCCTGGTGTATTATTGGAGCTGTGGCATGGAGGAGAAACACTGGGAGGATGATGATGCCGCCGCTCACCGCATGTAAACAGGTTCGGGAAATAAGCATTTTGTCATTTCCAGGAGCAAAACGTAGGAAGAAGGATGGCATCGACGGCCGCGGATTTCTTATCTCTGAGCTGCATCTGCGTATGAGTGCTGAGCTGCAATCCATGGAACCTGGAACAGTGTACGCCGGTGTCTGGTGCAGGGAGAAAACAGGAGAGGATGTCTGCAGAATGCGAATGAGCGTAAAATTATTTATTAGCAGTTTCACACATTCTTATTGTCTTTATCAGCGTGAGAGCAGCAGAGAGATGATGCACATCACCTGAGACACCCACATTCAGGCCCTGAGATAAACTGCCAGTGGTTAATTAACTGGAAGATTGTGTTTGCATTATTTAAGCGCTGTGGAGTTGTGCACCTAAATCTGCACATTCAAAGCATTATTTAATGCATCACATGGTTTTTCAATCTTTTTTTCCATTCTAGCTCACTAGAGTTTTTTGTGGAACCAGGTATCGTAGCAGAGCTGCAGCCAAGTAACAGTAGAAATGGTGCTTGAGGGGATTCGGGAGCACTGCATAAGGCATGAGCCATGTTGGGGAGGTGAGTGGGTCGCAGCTCCAACCCTGTGCTATTCATAGACCCTGCCGATAACAGGTTGACATCTCTGGGAAAGCAGCAGGAGAGGAGGAGGGAGGAAGGGGGGGGGGAGAACGATAGACGAAGAGACAAAGGAGGGGAGGGTGCAGGAGAATTCACCTGTGGAAGAGGAAGAGAACAGAGCTGGGGAGGAGAGGAGGATTTTTTTCTGGTTGAAAAAAATGGGGAAAACAGAGGATTGTGCCCACGTGCACCTGCACCTGCCACTGCACGACAGTTTCACATCTGATTGTGGGTGACAGGGATGGAGAGAGAGAGAGAGAGAGAGAGGAGAGTGATGGAGAAAGGGGTCGGATAGGATGGAGTGAGTGGCAAAGAAAAGAGACGTGTTTGTCCGATGCACAGTATTTCAGTGAATGAGCAAAATAAATATGGAGGAGCATCTTCCGGTGAGCCATAAGGTGTGAAAATAAACTTGTGATGCGACGAAGCTTCGGACAGACACACAACACAGAGCTGCAGCGATGGGACACAACAAACCAGAGCTGCCTCACTCAGCAGCGGCAGCAGTCACGTTGGCCTGGTGTGACTAAACTAAAAATCCTTTCATGTGTGAGCCGTGTGACCACAGCCTGTCGGCATCAGCAATATCACACACACCCTCACACTCCGAGAGAAACAACATCGAAATCCTCACGCACATTTATTGTATATTCACCGATCAGCGTCTAAAGGCCGAGCTGCCGTCCCTCCTGTCGCTCGGCCTTTCACTATGCATGTCTGTCTGTCTGTCTGTTTTCCAGTCTGCCTGTTCAGAAGTGGGACTGTGAAGGCCGAGTGTATCGAATGACAAAGACACACATCTAGAGAAAACACGATCACAGCAGGACATATTTGATTCTTATGTTGTGAAGTGAAACCGTAGATGCTGCTTTCAGTTGACAAATGCATCCATCTGACATGTGCTTGAAACATAGACTGTGTTTAAACATGGAGGAAATGGCAGCTCCCTAAAAGTGAAGCCAAAGCGTCTCAATCGCCCCCTGGGGGCTGGCTGCATCATAGCTAGCATCCTCCATGTGAGTAAATGGGATATGGACCAAACTAAAAAGTCAAAGATGGTTTCTGTCATGTTAGGTTGTTGTTATCACAAATTTTCATGTTTCTGATAAGGTTAGTAATTTTTATGTATATTTGATGTTAAATATAAATATGGGGTAAAACATGATTGACAGCTGAGACTCACTCATGATTGGTCCAGAACTCGCTATCGCCGTCCATCCCACTGTGATTATAATATATTGTTATTAAGTTTATATATACATATTTTAGATGTTCTGGCTTCACTTCTGTTAATTGTAAGGAAGTGAAGACAAGTCCATCTTCATATACAACCCAGTACACAAGACTAAATGTGATCCATGCAACAACTGGATATACGCTGTTGAAGTGGAAATTAATTAACATTAGATTTGATTCTGACCAAACATCTGATGACTTTGCCAGAGAATCTCTCACCGATCCCTGGTGTCACCTGAGCGTCTCTCTGCCTCTGATCTGCTCCCTTTCACCGCTTCACCCCACATCACAGTGTCCGTGTTCTCCCCATCGAGGAGCCCTGCCAACGCAGCAAAGCCCCCCCCCCATGCCAACGGAAATGGTTGTTTCCAAATTAGCTGCACTGGCTGCATTCCTCACCTAAAACAAAGCCGTTGCTGTTCAGCACATTAAGGCGATCATGCAACAGATACCAGCTCCCTGCTGAAACAGACTCTAATCCGTCTTTTCAGGCTGGCCTCTTGGTCGTCATCCAGTTGTGCTGGAATTGACAAGCGATCTCCCCTGGGCGTACGCACCCTTGTTTTTTTCTGGCCGTAATAATAATAGTGATAATGCATTTTTATAAATAACACATGTTTCATTAAATGCAAAACTCAAAGGGGAAATGGAAGGATAAGGCCGCGAGGTAATTAAAAGCAGGTAAAACAACAGGGAGAAGGCAAAATCTGAAGCAGAGGGCGAATTAGAGGTCGCCCTTTTAATGACATCGGAATACTGTGATAATGTTTAAGGATTTCTTTAATAAGTCGAGCGTCTGATGTGCTGATGGGAAGTGGGCTGCAGAGGTACAAAGTCCAAACCCCTGTGATTCCCGTTAGACCTGGAGGCCGGGGGGATTCGGCCGTGCGTTTCAACGTGATGGTGCAAACAGAGGTTACATTCCCCCCCTTTTTGTAACATCTGTACACATCTGTCCGACTAAGTTTCACTCTAATTCACCCTCCTCATGTTTTCTCCTTCTCCTTGCCCTCCTCCCACCTCTCGCTCTCCGTCTCTCTCTGCCTGAGCCTGCCCCGACCCAGACGTCTGTTCCCTGTCTGAGCTCCTGCCAGATTCCTGCAAGGGGAGGAATGCACGAGAGGGCCTCGCCGAGCAGCAATTAACATTTCGTCGGTGCTGCGCCCACACCTATGCAGGGTGCTTAATGATGGCGTATTCATGAAAAGCAAATATTTGCACGGAAAAGCTGTCTCCCAGCGACCACCGGGTGGAAGGGGAAGATAATTGAAAGGAGCTTGCGGCACTTCTAAAAAAAAGAAAAAAGAAAGGGAGATTAAAAAGAAAATGGAGGGCTGAGATAAATGGAGGGCTGCACTTTAAAGAGGCTGTTGGTAGTGAGAACCCCGTGAGGAGTGTGTGGTGACAGGAGAAACCCCTCTCTGTGGGGGTGAGCAGCACATGCTGAGAGGGCACCAGCAACAGGGGAAGAAATCCTGGCACATCAACGTGGAGAGAGATGAGAGAAAGCAGGACAAGAGAGAGAGAGAGGAGGGGGAAGGGGTGACAGGTAGAGGGGAATATTCATTTTTTCAGCAGATTGAGAAATCAGATACAGAAACCCGTTTCAACAGAGAGGGAATTCGCCGTTGACAAAAGGCAGCGAGATGGAGAGGAGGCGATGATACTGACGGTTTTCCAAGAGGAGCAGACTGCCTGCCGTCCTCCATTTCCCCAAAGAATATCCCTCCCTACTGCTGCCCCCAGCTGGGAGTGCACTCACACACACACACACACACACACACACACACACACATACACACACATACATCCAGATCCAGCCCGGCTGTCTGGTTGGGGGAGGGGAGCGCCGAGATGCAGAGAGACGGCGAGGGATAGTGATGGAGAGAGGAAGAGAGGCTCTGCGAGGAGAGGAGGGCGATGGAGTAGGATGCAGCAGGGAGGGGAGGAAAGGGAAGATGCGGAGGTTGAGGAAGAAAGAGGGAATAGAGAGGAAGAGGAGGAGAGAGAGAGGGGAAAGGGGACGGCGATACAGAACAACAATAGAGGAAGAGAAAAATGTATGTTACACATGGCGACTCTGTGTGTGTACGCCTCCACCTGCACTGCAATGTTAACACTGTAAATCACCCACCTGACTCAGCAGCATCCCACACACACAGACAAACACACACACACATGCCTCTATTCATCATCCATGTTCTCCTTCTTGCCGCCACACACACAGAATTCCAACCAAATCCCCCTGCAGAGAAGTAACTCACACACAATGTTCCCTCTCCTTAAAAACACACTTATACACATCACCCACCCCCCCTTTCTAAGCACACACACACACATACATATCTGTGCACCCCTATAGACACACACATGCAGTTCTAAATGAGACAGCTGGAGCTATCAAACCAAAGCCTGCGAGAGCCAGCCTCCTTCAGATGGATTTGAGAAGCGGGCTTTACCGTATCATCTGCCAGCACACTGCTGGGAATGAGACGTCACATTCATAACAGCCGACGGCCTTATAAGGCAGTTATCTCTCTCCCTCTCTCTCTCTCTCTCTCTCTCTCTCTCCCCTACTCCATCTCACTTTCTCCCCCCCGTCCACTGGATTGAGTGGTTTCAATTATGTGCGACAAAGACCAAATTAGGCACCTGGCAATTTCAATATGGCCTCTTTCTCTGCATTAAGCTGATAGGATGTGGTTTTGATTGCGGTGTGCTTGCATGCACGCACAAGGCTCCTGGACAAACACGTGCACTCGTTTGCACGGCGTTTAGAATTGCATTGAATTTTAGAAAATAAGAACATTTAAATTCCTATTGTTTCAGCATCTTGCAGACGATTGGCCGACACCGAGCAGAAAGTGAGAGTGAGATGTTCTCTTCCTCGTATCAAGGAAAGCAAACACTGCACGCTGCCATGCACATTCCATTATGGCGGCGATACAAAGGCTCAGCAGCAGGCCGTGATCGATCCGCCCACAGCAGCTCGGAGGGCACATTGAGACTTTACTCTCATTGACTACTACACAATCAATGGCAGCTGATTACTGGCTGGAGAAGCTAGCTGGGGTATCTGACACAGCTCTGCTGCTGCCACCGCTTTGTTTCACACACACAAACCACAGTGAAAAAACACACGGTACACACTGTGGCTGCTCTCATGTACAGACGTTCGCTCTCACACACACAATAGTGTACAAATGCACGCCCACACGTACTGTAGTGTAGATAATCTCTCTAATGAGGGATAGGGAGGCTGCAGCCGTCATCTGTCAGACTGTGCGGCCTACACACAGGGCAGCCAGATATGGATTTCACCACAGAATTAACTTATAAAGTGTGTGTGTGCAGTTTTTTTTATTTAAATGTTCTTTCCCTCAATTTAGTTTAGCACCATCCGAGCGTAAAGACAACCATTATCTCCCGACACCATATTTGAACATGCCGAGTCAAGAATGGAAAAATCAACTCTTGGTCGCTGTATGAGTGTGCACTCAACCATCCCCTTTTTTCCATCTCCATGTATGGTGCTGCTGTGTAGCTGTGAGGGGACCGGCGAGGCTTACAGTTCCTCTCGGTCTCTGCACCTCACAGGCAGCTCGGCGTCTGCACGGCTCTAATCCACTGAGCTGCTGAGGAAAGAGTGCTGACGGTGCCCTTTTCTGCCGAATATCCCCTAATCCAGCTGGCTGCGGGTCTGGGGGAATAATCCTGGATTAGGGAACTCCTCCTCGTGGAGCAGGCCATGGGGTCCCTCATGGGGGCCCCCCCTGTCACAGTCAGCTGTGCCTGAGGCGCAGCGCCTTTTCACGTCGGGAGAGAATGTAACACCCGATCCAAAAACAGGCCAATAGTGTCTGATTAGGATTGAATTGCATCAAACCTCCTCGCCTTGTCGCCCTGAGGGGAGCTGCTGCTTACCAGAGATGAATAATGGTAAAGAGGGATAATGGTGGATAGGCCGTGTGATGTTACAAGTGCTTTTCATTTGAGGTGACAAAGATATGGAATCAGGAATGCGAGGAATTGAGCCTCCAACGAAGCACTTTGTTGGCACAGGATACACCCTAATTGGTGCATTGTTGGAAATGGCAGCTATTGTCTTATTGAGAAGCCTGACGTGTGTTGTGTGTGTGTGTGTGTGTGTTGTTGTGTGTGTGTGTGCCCACCTTAAACTTCCTTCCTTGATGCTTGTATTCTTTATGGAGAAGAATGTTTCTCAGACACATTTGTGGCACAATCGAGGAATCAAAGCAAAAGGCTGAATCAAATAAAGTTGCTTTCACCCCTGAATCAGTGTAAAAAAATAAATAAGTAATAAAATACATAGACGTTCACACAGGTTACGATAAAGACAATGTAGGTTATGGGCTGCAGAGATTCTCCAGATCTTAGTAATGAGTAATAAATGATTCATGTCACACTGAGATTGATCCATCTCAAAAGAGACGTCCCAAACCTCTGAGGTGAGATGAGACAGAAGTGGGAAAGTCCTCCTCGCCACACGTAGAGAGTGCAGATGTCATTACATATTAAATAAAAGCTTTTCAATTTCTTTACATTGATCAGTGATTAAGGCGAAAGGCAGTTTAAATCACCTTCTACGTCCTGGCTGCCAGGCTCAGGTATGGATGTGACTGAACACGAGTAAAAGGCAGAATCCGTATCTCGGTGGCTGTGGTAACGATTGATCCCGAGGCTCAAACCGAGGGCACGGAGCGTTATTAGCTCCACAAACCGCTCAGTGATCAACAGGCTTTCTGTGCACTGTGACGCCCTCCCTCGGCGCACAATCACCAGTTTATTTACATGCATGGCCGCCCGAGAGAGACTGGAGCTTGCGTCAGTGCACATGTCCCACGGCACCAGTGAAGCACAACAGGGGACATCAGGGGAGTCCTAATGCCGCGCGTGGACACATCATGGCAACATTACCGGTGGTTGCCAAGAGGATTTGGAGTTGAAGATTGTGAATTTCATCAGCGATGGTCGGTTGTAAAAACAGGAAACAGTGATTTAAAATACCCACTTTTTCTATTCTATTTTATATATCCTCTTATAAAACACATTGTAAAATGTATATCAAATTAATTTTTACTAGATCATCTCTTGCTGTAGCCGTATGTTGATGAAAATGTGACCTTCATTACACACCACAGTGATCACATTCATGGTGAACACATCAACATTAGATAACAAAAATAATTGAGTTGACTTCTGATTTCATCGAGTTAAAATGTTTGATGATTCATTAGTTTTTTTGTCAGAAATATAAAATGAAATATCAGAAAAAGTTTTTAAATAGTTTTTTATATTATATATATATATATATTTATTTTATTTAGAGAGTAAATGCAAAGCTGTGTCTCAGTGATTCATTGA
Organism: Pseudopleuronectes americanus; assembly: GCA_038501795.1. NCBI lineage: Eukaryota > Metazoa > Chordata > Actinopteri > Pleuronectiformes > Pleuronectidae > Pseudopleuronectes > Pseudopleuronectes americanus. Next base: position 5,562,500 of record CM076732.1, read on the forward strand.
TTCTACCAGAATATGAAAACACATACACACAAACACCCACACATGCACACACACACACACACACATATTAGGGACTGTTGGATTTGACTTCTATTCATTGTGGACGCCTGACCAAAACCTGACCCCTAACTTTAACCATCTCAAATTCATGCCTAACCCTAACCTTAACCTAACCACAATTCCCATCTGACCTCTCACCTTAACCAGGACCTCAGAAATGATGTTTGTCTCATTAGGACCGAGCCTTTGTACCCATGAGGTTTACTGGTCCTGACAGGGGCGTTGTTTATACTGGAAAAGCTCCCAAAGAGGGAGGAAAAACTACTACACACACACACACACACACGCCAGCATGAAGACCAATGGTGGCGAGGGAGAGGATCTGAAAGACGCACATGATGATGCATATGTGTTTGCATTCACGCACACACACACACACACATATATACCTGCACTCCATGCCTGCGTCTCTCTCACCAATTACAAAGTTAATGCAGCACATACCACGCTCGCCAATCCATCATAACACCTGGGACATATCTCCGAGGCGTTCACCATGGAAAAGACTCCACAACAGGCCGGGAGCTCTAAAACACACAGGACGTCACAACATATATCTTCACCTCCGTCACCCTCAATCCTCCGAGTCAACAACCACCTCCTCCTCCCCCCCTATATAACACTGATTTATCATTGCACTGTACATGACACGAACTCCTCTGGGAAAATAAAATGTAAATTCTTTCTCAGAAATTTCCTGCCAGAACTTGGAAGGGGAAACGTGGAAATCTGCATGCACGCTATGTCTTTCCATATGGTTGAATCAAACGCCTAAATCCCAACAGCAATGCAGCATGAAGCGGTCGTCTTATTCTGTCATTAGACGCTGATGGATCAGGCTGCTGACTGTACCCCTGGAAGGTCCATTAACACCTCCAGAGGGGAGAGCCCAGCCCCCTCCATAAACAGCCCGGCCGGGGGTCCATCCTAATGGGCTAAAGCTCATTCCCAGCCTGGCCTGCTCCAGGTGTGGATGCCGAGCGCCGTAATTGAAAATTAGGGGGGCAATAACCTGGCGTTCGATGCAGGGCCTCACAACCGGCGAGTGGCCCAGACCCCCACACTGTCGCTCAGTCAGAGGGGAAAGGAGCGAACCGTGGGCTTATTTGTATAGGTGCTTTCTTGGAAGCAATAAAATGTACACAGCACCTGCAACGGCTGAAAGAGCAGAGAAGGAGTATCTCACCACAAAGAGCCTACTAGTGCTTTGCCTAGGTGACTGATAGCGTACGTGTGGCGCATGTGATACAGTCGTTAGTGAGGGTGTAACATCCCGAGGACAACAGGTCGGCTGTTCCATTCCACACACTCGATTTGGACCCGACGCTCTTATCAATCGTAACAACGCACTAAAACTCGTCTAATCTATAGCTGCATTGAAATAAGCAAAGTGGCTCCAACGGGCGCCGCGGCCGTTGAACTTTTACGTTGGCGTGATACTTTTTTATGACGCCACCTGTCCCCCCACACTTACAGTCATTCTTTTAATCTGTGGATAAAAACTCTATTAGTCACTGAAGGAGGCCACGGCTTTGAGTAACGAGAAGTGGCATTTTATTCATTTTTGTATTTATTGTCATTTTCCCCTCCATCTTGTTTTTCTGTCATATAAATGCATTAGCCCTGAGAGAGGCTATCAATCAGGGGCTAATGGGTTGTAATTGCAGGGAGGGTCGGCCCCCCCCACATCAGAGGCAACAGGGTCTCCGGATGGCGGAATAATCACGCTTACAGTAGAGAATTGCTTGCAATGGATTGGGTCCCTGGGGTAAAGGTTGAGGTAATTTCCAACTCATTTTCTTTTTGAAACCCATTATACTCATCCCAGTGATGTCTTGCATTAATCATCATGGTTAATATAGTGAGTGGTTAAAACAGAGAGACATGGAGGAGAGGAAAGGGGGTTTGGGGCCATGAAACCACTACTTAGTCACTGGATGTTGAGGAAGTGCGTCGACCTCGGCCCAAAACATACTCTCAGTATCTTCTCTGGACTTCAAGACAAACAGGGATCTAAGTTTTGTTTAAAATCTGAATACCTGCGCTACTGGAGGCCGCTCACAGCCCTAAATCTTTCCTTTTCATTTTCGAGGAAACAGCCACCTGACTGTGGTGTCTGATGCTATCTCCACAGCTGGCCGTGTCAGGCGGTTGAGCCGCCGCACGCACACAAACACACTCACACACACACACAGTCAAACAACCACAACAAGTAGCAGAGGCTGATAAGACTGCCAGATCGTTTAGGGTTAAACTCTGGGAAACGCATCGTCTGCCTCCGCTGCCTTTTCTCATGGGAGGCCTCGTATTGTTTGTCAGAGAGCTGCAGAGGAAATCCCCCCGTGAGCCAGAATTCACACCTCGTTCTTTTCATCTCTGCAGAGTTTAAAAGCAGCACACTTAAAAACAACATCATATTTTATAGCTGTTCAGGGGGAACGTGGGAGTCTTTGTGCTTTGGCCTGGAAGGACGACAGCCCGTCAGGTGTAGTTCTGATGTTTTAGAGATAAAAGCATTCGAGTAACTGCCTTTTTATTAAAGCGGTTCTATGGGAGACCCTGCCTCTTGCCTAGATTCAGCTGATATTGGCTCCAGATCGCCCTGCAGCCCCCAAAAGGAAGCGCGGTCTGCACAGTGGCTGACAGAATCTAGAAAAGCCCAACAAATGAGCCGCTTTGCAAGTGAAACCAATATTTCTTCACAAGCAAGAGATAACTGCAGCTACAGAAACGCCACTGAAACGTTATCAACTTTAATTGATCAGCACTGCAGCAGTTTGAAAGATGAATCGTGATGGAGTGCAGAGGAGACTTCACAAAGGACCACAGCTTATATCCCCATTTCGCCTTAGAACCCAGAGGCAGGCATAGTGCCTGAGCTGAATAAAGATTGAAAACAAAAATAAAAGCCCCATGTGCTCTGTATGAGGTTATTTCAGGTTTTCCACAATCTGCAGTGCCGGTGCGTGCTCTGGAAATTTGTCTCCTCTTGTCTCAAATGAAAAAACACAAGCTTAATTGTTGGATTTTTTTCCACTTAGTTAAATCTTCTTGCCAGCTGATGCGGAGCTAGTCTGGTTAATTAATTAGCACAGCGGTGTTCTCTTCTCTCGCGCCCAGTTAGTGATGTTTTTGCGGGCTGTTGGAAGAACCAGTAAAACATTGAAGAAAGTTAAATAGAAAAATATGTTTAAAACACTATTTGTTTCCCCCACACTGCTACAGAGTCATTGCACAGATTTTATGATTCTTTTCCACTGAAGCAAACGTTTTTTACAACTTAACATGATCCAGTATTCGTGGCTTCTGTGGCCGCTCTTCACCACAGGTTGAGTTGTCCTGCATTTAAATGAGGCCCATTTTCTCTTAATGGACAGATTATGAGAAAATGGGGTGGGACAAACCAGTAAGAGGCCCCCCCCCCGCTCCTCTCATATGGGACCCCCCGGAGGGACAAAGGAACAAAATGACCTTGAATAATACAACCTCTTCATTTTGATCATTTTACATGTATTTATGGTAATCTTGCATAATTTTGTGTTATTATTTTGTGTCTTTTTGTTGTGTTTTTCTAAGAAGATATTGTCTATATTGAGTCTGCGTTTGAGTGAATTTTTCCTCCAACAGTTTGCAAATAAATGTATCAAAAAGGAAAAGATTTTAACATTAAAGTAATATCAATAGTAATGTTTAAAAAATGTAATGAAAAAATATATATCAAGTAGGAATGGACACAATGATTCCTAAGTATTAATTGTATTACTGTATGGAGTCAGCAGATCTATTTTATCTTTTTTAAGATTAGAAATTTCATCGTTTATTTTTTTTTAAACATATACCTCCGGATAATTTATCATTATTTCTCCATCACTGAATTTATGATCATGTAATTCATAAGCTCTTTAATAATAAAGTTGACGCATATATTGTTGTTTGTTATGTATGTTCCAAAAATACAATGAATATATAGACTTGATCCAATTACTTCAGCAGTGTTTAATGAGAAAAGTATTGGTGAAAACATTTCCTACCAATGTTTCATGAAAGTATGATTGTACTTTGTATTTTTACTGAGAACATGAGCACGTTCTTTCTTTCTGTGATGAATTCAGACATATCAACATAACTTGGAGCTCAACAGCAACATTGTACATTCAGTAGTGACTGGTTTACAACCCCTTTAAATAGGAGTCGTTGATAATTAAGCATGTGACCAACAGAGCCTGTGCAGACAGTGTGATTTCTATGAAGACTTCAATCAAATTCATGAGATCATAGAGGCGTAGGCGTATACACACACACACACACACACACACACACACACACACACACACACATACACACTCTGATGGAGAGATAGAGAGAGAGGGACTTTGATTATCCCATCGTACATCTCCGACTATGCTCATTTCAATGCAGCCGCCCAATCTTCAAAACTCTGCGGGCATTTCCAATGAGCAGCTGCACGCGATAAGTAATAGGAAAAAGGAGCAGTTATGAATGTCATTTGCAGCGACTGCTTGCTGAGTGAGAGCGGAAGAGACCAAAAAAATAAGAGAGAGTGAGACAGAGGGGTGGAGGGAGGCTGATTGAGGGTCCTAATGTTTCATTTTAACACCAATTTCAAGATGTCTTTGTCCCCGGGACTCACAAGCTCCCAGGGGTGAGAGCCTCCAGGTGCCATCTTTGCATCTGGGAATTGCAAATCACAGAAGCAAGATGCAGATCACTATTCATCTCTGTACGAAGCCTAAATCGTCCCTTTTCTCTCCATCTCTCTCTCTTGTGTGTTGTTTTCTCTGAGGAGTCCAAAGAGCCAACTTTTCTTTCTTCTTTCCTCTGCCTACTTCTCCCCATGACGACTGCTATAATTAAAGAGACTGGTCAGAGGGGGAGGCCTTTTACGGCTGTTCTCCGACTCATTACCAGATGTTTAGAGGTCACATCAGTTTCTATACACACACACACACACATACACAGACACACATAAAGAAGAGTGTCACGCTTCCCTATTTGAGCGAGAAGAAGCGAAAACACGCTACATTCCGGTGGACTGATTCTTAGTGTTGATAGTATCATTAATTTTCAGGTGAGAGTGGAGATGATGCAGGAAAGAAACAGATTTTTCACAACGCTGCCTAAACATGGTTCAACATAGACGACAAAACTTCAAGTAAAACAGGAGGTCATCAATTTCTCCTTCAAGATAAAACATGATCTATGCTCGCTGCGGCAGACAGTGCTGTCGTATCCGTCCAATCCTCTGACAGGAAAGTAATTTTATATCTTGCGATGCTTTACTTGTGTAAATGGTGAAGCTCCTATTGCACGACAGGTAACATGAACATCTGCCTCTGAGTTTATCAGAAGGAAACATACGGCTGGCTTCCTCCCGTTTGTCAGAAAACAAAAGATGAGAATGTTCCCAACCACAATCGGATGAGGAAATATGCAGAGCCCTATCACAACATGAGTGTTTGTCGTGTAAACAAATCTCTGTTTGGGGCTTATGTGTTTTAAAAAAAAACATACAGTGCCCTCTATATAGAAATAATCTTTTCATGCAAGGATATAATATTGCTAAATATTTTGTAACTGTCGATATAAACGCAAACATTCACTTGTTGGATTTTAAAATTAAAACAAAACTTAAATGTTCCAGTAATTTGTCATAATCCTATTTCTGGGTTAACATTTCTTTGTCAACACGAGGGGTTTGTATTTCATGTCCCGTTCTGACCGACTGGAGATATGCACATAATATGATTCAATATTCACACAAATATTCCTTTGTGAGAACACAGAAACATTTTCAATACTTCAAGTTCAAGTCCTGTGAATGAATCTCCAGTTTGGTTTGACCCGTGGTCAGAGTCAGAGAGAACTCGGGCTGGTTGCCTCAGACCCTCGTGTGACCCACTGCCCACTAAGCCCATGGAAGCTTGCCAGACCAGCAGCAGTTGAAAACCTGAAGTAGCTCCAGACCAACATAGTGGCTGGTGATTGTCCATCCTGCTCCAAGGGGGAAAGCAGCCCCTTGACCTCCAGCCGGTCGAACGGCGAACCGTCCTCATGGCATATTCAGTCAACGTTTGAAATAACATTCTGGTAAGGCATTGCTCCACAATGCACCACAGGAAAGGATCAAGTGACAGAGAAGTCCACATTACTGTAGTGGAACAAGAAGCAGGGACTGTGGAGAGAGAGAGGAGTCAGAGGTCAGCAAATAGTTCAGGAATCCAGAGGACGGATCCAAAAGTCAGCTGGACTAACTCCCCATAACCTCCGCCTCAGGACTGTTTCCGGAAAGTGAAAATCTCCCGGGTTCTGGATCCTCTCTTGCCCTCCGCTGGAGGCGTGGGGGTGGGGTTTGGAGAAGGTGAGGGTGTGGATGACGGGGAGGGTGAGGAGGGCTGTGGGGTGGACGTGCCTCCATAGGGGCAGCTCTGTGAGTCTGGGTGTTCACCCGAACACTCCACAGTGGGGATGTAGCGGCTGTCCCACATCCCCGGGCCACATAGTTTACAAAGGTCGTGAAGGCTGCACGGGATCCTGGGTAGGAGGCGGAACTGGTAGAGGAGGCTGCGGGCCTGGGAGAGGGGGGCGAGAGAGGGCAGCATTAACTAACATGGCTAAATGTAGAAGAGTGAAGAAACAGACAAACACAAAACAGTGGCACATATCAGACCTAGTGGATTGAAACATTAGAATAAAGCCTTGACTTCCAGCTAAAACCCAAAACTGCTGTCAAGGTTGCAGTTGCTCTATTTTACCTAGAGCTACGAATCGGCCTCGCCTGCTCTCGGAAAGGCAGGATGCAAAAATCTCGGGCAGCAACAAAAGGAGTTGTGTGTTCTGCACGCTAACATGAACTCACTGCCTGTGGTTGCAGCAGTGCTAACACAGCATCCATAAACATGAGGGCGAAGGCACAGAGACAATAGCAGAGATGCAGATCATAAATCCTGTGCATGGCCTGGCAGCAGACCAGTCAGCAGCTCAAGGCCTCTGTGGGCTCTGCTGCAGCAATGGGCCTGATGCAAACATGACAGCGTCTAGTACAGCATGAATATAACATAGCACAGATTTTTTCTAATACTTTATGTATGGGTACTCGTGTACTTTCAGTTTACAGACGTGCAAATATAAATAATTAAACACGCTCTGATGTCCGGACAAGCCTGAGGGTAAAGAAGGTAGTAAGTAACCTTTCTTAGCACCAGTTCTCCATTCATGTGCATGGAGAGGTTGCTGAAGTGGAGCAGCATTTGGTCAGTGGCAAGCTGCTGCTCGGTCACATCCTCCCCGTAGAGAACAATGATGGCCACACACAGGAACAAGTGGAAATAGTCTGTCTGTAAAGAGAAGGAAAGAGGGTGATGAAGAGAACATGATCTCAGACTTCTGTATTTCATGCCCTTAATGCAGATATATACATATATTCACCTGAAAAACATAGGACGCAAAACAAAAAAATAGGTAAAGACGATAATCATATTTTAAATCATACAATAATAATAATAATAATACAGGGAACAGTAGTTAGAGGGAGAGCGGAGAGTCTGAACAGATGGCAGTGATATTTGACCTCAGCCTGGAGAGGTGTTAAACCCTGTGTCTTGAGAGTGAACACAACACAGTTACGAGTTCACTGGATGAAACATGTACTGCATCAGTGTGAGGTTGAAAAGTCACTGGATTCTAAGGAATTGTATATATCTTATCACTGTTCAATTAAAAGAGGTAATAAAAGGCATTAAGCAGGATTAATAAATCCTCTGTAGTGATACAAGAGTAACGTTAACTCTTTCTGATCCAACAATTCCTTTTTGTTTGTGTCCTGACAAAATCCTCACATGCCTGTAGTGAAACCAGACGCTGCCAAACGCCCACTCATATATGCAAAGTGTTTTTTTTTCTTACGAACTGGTGTATGCAAAGGAGCCGTGCAGACTTTGCCCTGACCTGGTAGTGTGCCCAGCAGGCCTCCCACATGCGCAGGGCCTCGGTGTCGGGGAACTCTCGCTTGAAGCAGAGCAGGATCCAGCGGTGGCAGAAGAGCAGCTGGAGGCCGTCCTCCCCGAGCCTGGTCAGGTGCTGGTGGAAGTGGGGCAGCATGAGGCGCAGCAGCTCCCGCAGGTACATCTGCAGGCGGGTCAGGATCAGTACACGCCATGTTACTAACGTTAGTCATAAGGACATGGCTGCATGTGTTTCTCTTTATACGTGTGTGTCCACTAGGAAGTAGAGTCACATTTAACAAACCACTATGTCCAGAAACATTAAAATAAATGAGGACTTATAAATCAATCTCCCCCCAGTGGCAGCGTAAATAAACTACTACGTCTGTGAAACGAGCTTGAAATTCAAATTTGATGGAAAATGGCCAAAACCACGACAGGATGGTCAACATAAATCTGACTTCATTTCCTCATATACTCGCTTCTGGCAGCATTAGGCTGAGATGTTCGGCCAAACTTTGAAAGAGAAAGAATTGAGAAAATTTCCAGACAGGATGTTGTATCCACCAATCAGCTTGCTCGATGCGAGCCTCGCCCACTGTGACCCACTGGTCTCTGCTTAGCTTCTCACAGACATTTGGGTCATGCTTAAGTGAGGGATCATGTCAGAAGTCAATTGTGCTTATTAGTCTGGAGATTTCATACAAAAGGGGCGGATATAATAATCATTTTGGTCGGTTGCACATATAAAAAGGGACGGAATCTATTGTGCAAAGTATAAAGAATAAAGCTCAAGGCAAACATCTACACCCTCTTTCGCCGCATTGCACAGCGAGAGGTGGGTGTAACTGTCTGATTGTTGGTGTAAGAGGTTTATAGAAACGATTGGACGCACTCCACCCTCCAAATTCTGACAGCAGAAAGGTGTGAAGGGAGGGAGGGAGTTTCCCAGAGCTGTTTGACCATCCCTCATGTACTTCTGACCTGGCCAGAGTGTACTGGCCCCTTTTATCTCCACGTCAGCACATTTCAACAAAACCTAAGACGCACACAGAAACGTCCTACCAGCTGCCTCTCCATGTCCTCATCGCGCGGGGAGCTGATGAAGATGGTGTTCTCCATGAGGCCGACAAAGCACCAGAAGGTGTCGCTTTCATCCTGGATCTCGGTGAGCAGCGGGGCCACCAGGTCAGACATGCCCTGGCAGTAGCCCATGTCCGGATTAAAGACTGCATAGTTGAGCAGAATCCGCCTGGGGGCAAGAACAGCCACGGAACATCTTAGTGCCCGACATTACATCTCTCAGCAGAAAACACACTGACATGACGGGGCAATAAAGCATCATGTGCATTTTGACTCTCCTTTATAGAAATGTTGAAGACCCCACAGCTCAGCCAAACCACTGCAAAGCCCGGTCCCACCCAAACACTCTGAGTGATCCAGCATGTGTCTCAGCCCTGCTGGTGGTGCCCAGAAAAACATGACGAGCCCTGCTTAGGGGTTGCTATGCCAACTCCTCTGGTAACTAGGGAGATAATTAATGATCTCTCTCGTTCCTTTTTTTGTATATGGTTACTACTTTGAAGGAGACTTCCCTGGCAGTCCTCGTGCATTAGCAAGTGTTGTATAAACAAAGTCAAAACCCAGAGGACGTTTCTATTGTTTTGCTGCGATATTAACTGAGACGTGAATAGATGTCCTTTGGTAAAAGGACGAAGAGTTTTTGAGGAAGAGGACTTCGCAGTGGTTTTGAATTTGGAATATTGAAGACAGCATCAGGACAATAGATGTGAGATAACAGAGGAAGCATGAGTGCTTTGTATTTTTAGACATGTGAGGCACAGCTATCACCCCACCACAGACACACAAGAAGACATATTACCTAGACAAATACAAGGAGCCTTGATGAGAGTCACTAAACTAATATGCCATTTAAATCCTCTTGCTCCTCGTTTAGAAAGCCATTAGCTCTGAGTATGCATCAAGCGTACTCAGACGGCTTAGTCGGAGTCAATAAAGCATGAAACTCATTTGTGGCTCCCCCAGAGTTTGAAATATGAAATGAATAGGTACGCCCTGTGCGCTGGACTGAGGAAATGGAATGATAAGGATGGTTTGAGAGAAGTTGAAAGGAGGAGAGGGCGAAAGAGATAGATATCAGGAGTGTTAGGGAGAGAGAGAAGTGGGTCTAACCTCATGATCTCCACGTTGGGGTTATTCTCTCCTCTGAAGAAGTGGTTGCTGCGGTCTGTTCTCACCACATCTTTATCTACGGTGAACTGGACCTTCCTCCAGAACTCACTGTGCTCCTCTGGGCTCATGGACAGTCTGAGGAGAAACACGCAGACACCAGGTAGAACAGTTAGATCAAAAAAAAAGATACTGCAGCTGTTTTCTTAACTGGTGTCCAAAGTTAACTTGCTTGGAAAGTAAAGAGCGATAAAAAAAGAAAGTTTTACAGCACAGTCTCTAAGGAGATGCCTTCTAACTAGGATTACAAACACTTTCAAATATTCTTTACCTTAAATGTTACTCTGGTGTAAAAAACCTAATACCTTGCTAAAACAAACTGAAAAACACGGGGGTGGGCGAGCAGTAGTCTGAAGGTTATTTCACCATCAAGCACTCCGTGGAGGATAATACCACAACCATAAAACCCCCCACCATCCCTCTGAATGCTAGGGACTGTATTAGCAATGCACTCTGTGTATGGCACTAATGTACTCAAGTCCTAACAAGCAGAGGGGATTTAATTAACACTGTTTGTTTTCCGTGTGGCCCCACCAGGAATAGTGAGCGCACACCTGATGCAATGCCACGCAACTGTTTAGTTTTCGGCACCGTGCGCTTGTGTCATTGGACGCTGCCCGGCCTCATTTCTATGGTTCTCTCTCTCTGGAGGATGCTGCTCTGGAGTTTGGTTTTCACAACTCAGGTTGGTGTTAACAGAGGAGAAATAAACAGGAACATTGGCAATTCTTAACTACCACTGGCCCTTACTAGTGTATACAGCATGGACTGATAAACGCAAACCACAGCATTTGAATTCTGAATTAGTTTGAGATGTCTATCCATAGAAAAATAAAGATAAAACAGCACAAACCTCAGTCAATGGTAAAATGAAATGCATTTAAAAGAAGCATCCAGATCATCAACGTGAGTGATGCCCCTTTAAGAGAAATGTTTCTGCTTGAGTTTAAATTGATCTCATTCATGAAGCCGAATTAGATTTATTACCTTTGAGATCAAAAATAAAAAAGACAGTCTTAACTAAACCTGTTAAGTAATTAGTCAAACTGCAGAAGATGAAGCCCCTATTGAAGCACGACTTCCTGCAGCGGCGGCGGGCTCGGATCCGACTCTGTGTTTCCATCTTTGATTGATGGCCAGACAAAACAAGACATGTGAAGATCTTGGACATTTTAAGAACTGTGAAATAAGCAATAATGAGAAGAATCAGTTGTAATTTATCTGAACAAACAGTGTGTGAAGGCGTATTTAAGGTCCTCGTCTCATCTCCAAAAATCTTAACCAAAAATGGGGCTTTTTGGAATTTCACTCTCAATACGCCAGCATTTAAATGCAACTAATTCAGATTGTGTAGAGTTGGTAACAGGAAAACCAATAAATACACGTAAATAATTCTCATTTTTAAATATGTTGTTGTGTGTTTCTGTCTCATTTTCCCACAACGACATTATCTTCACTATTCTTCTCTTTCACTTCTCCTCACTCTGTTCACATTGTGCCTGCTGGTCTTTGTTACAGAGCTGCATTGCCTCCTTTTCTAGCCGCTCAGGGATCAGAGCTGAGGGAGTGGAGGGAGGGACAGGAGGTTAGGAGACGAGGAGGAAAACCACAGACATGTATCCTCACTCCTAATGATCAACCATTAGGCTGCTCTAGTCAAATGGTCTTTAAAGGAATCCATATCATAGTCAGAACAGGGGCTCTAATTACCTGACTTTAATAAGACCTTCTCATGTACTCAAAATGTTAATAGGCCATACGGATGAAACGGGTCAAATTATCTTATTCATTCCAGACACAGAATGTGTTTGAATATGTGCACGCTCACCCTTTTGATGGCGGGGCGGAGATAAATAAAGCCTTGTGGAAGTGCTGGTGTGTGTGTGTGTGACGTGTGTGACGTGTGTGCGTGTGCGTGCCAGAGCGGCGTCTGATGAGAGAGTATGATCTGATAAGCACTGACATGTTTTTTTCTCCAGAGACCTTTTATTTCACACCCGGCACCTCCCCTTAACACCTCCCTGATTGTGCCTATTGATTGCTCGGCGCCTGTGATGAAAAAGCCACAATGAACTCACATATGGTTTCATGTTTGACTGACTGAGCATTTGGCAGCCGATGCCGCAGCCATGTGACAGTTTATCTGCCGCTTCACGTGTCAAAACACTGCTGGGTCTCGGTCGGACGCTTTAACACAAATTGATTTCCATAAAGTCAAATAAACCCCTTGGAATGCCTTGATGCATTTCATTTTTTTGTGGCACAGATTACTCGCAGCCTTATTTCTACACAGCACACACACACTTCCCCACCTCCTCTGCTGGATGTCATGAGAGTGGGTGCGTTTCTGCAGTCGCCAAGCCTCCCTCTCCTGGGAGGTTGAGTCGTAGCTGTAGTAGTGCAGCAGGAAGGGCCACACCTCGCCACGGATGGATGGGTCAATACCACCGAAGAAGATGGCCTGGTGGGGAGTGGGAGGTGAACAAACACGGTGAGCGAAAAAGGGAGTGATCTCCAAAACCCTGCAGGGTCAAACAACGGGGGTCACACAACTGGGATCACTTCAAAAAGATGACAGGGAACATGCAAACAAGACAAGCCTAGTAGAAACTCCAGATAATGTCCGAATGATTTCGGCATAGATGTGTTGTAAACAAAAACATTAATTTATTCTGCCTGCCGCGCCAGCCATCACTTGAACGCTCAGGAGAGATTTCAGTGTTGTTGTGACCAGATAATCTCCCGCTGTGTTGATCATACGTGAAAGGCAAACTCCTGAGAAAATCCAGACCCCAATGTGCAGGCATTCTCTGAGTCAAGAAAATGGCTTAGATGTTTTATTTCTTGAGTTTTGCAAAACTGAAACTTCCTGGAAAAAAAACACCGTCCAGCAGATGCAGCAATGTTAGGTTTCTATATTTGTGTTTACGGAGCAAACGTCCTGGTCACAGACAAACTGCCACTGACTCATTTCAGTAAGATGGTGAATCTTCAGTAGAGTCAATTTCACAGAAGTGAAGTGACTCACACGGAGGAATCGGCCGAGACCCACCCAGTCATTATTTACAGAATAGGGGAGCTGATTAAAACTGAAAGCTAGAGACTGTGTAGTTGACTTTCAAAATGACTTTCAGTCGAAAAAAAGAAAATGTGAAGCTTGACTGTATGGATTGCAGCAGTAGAAAGAAAGGTATTGGATGACTTGTTTATCTACTTGACCCCACAGCATTTTAAAACAGATGAATGTATACACAGACTTACCTTACGGAGCTTATACTCCTCCTCAACCTGTCCAGTGTGGTTGAGATGGCGTAGCCAGGTGGTGACGTCCAGCCGCCGGTAGAGCTTCTCCTCCGGGTGGCTCTCCGCTGACGGTAGCGTGGCCCTCTTAATGGAAAACTGCATGCAGGATTTCTCATTTGACACCTGAACGGCAGAGAGACAACCGACTTAAGAAGAAATAAAATATTCAACTGGGTAAAATTTCTCGGCACAAAAACAAAAGGCTGAATAATTCATTTGTTTCCCAATAAAAACTCTAGGCCATTTTGGATCGTAACCCGACCTGGTCTTTGAGCTGAGTTTCCCTGCAGCACTTCCACTGTTGGAAAACCTCAGCCAGCTTGTCCAGGCCGGCGTGATGGAAGTGCAGGATCTTATATTGGCTCTCTCTGCTGGCGATCACCAGCTGGCCACTGGTACAAGCCTCGTCACTGCAGCAACACAATGAAGAAAACAACAGAAAGACCCATCGAAGCAATATGTTATTAATGTATTATATATGTATTCATTTAAAATAATATCCTCCACTTATTTTCAAATTATCATCATAAACCAGACCAACACCGTCCCACACCCGGCAACACAGCGTGGAGCATTGCACAGTAGCGAGATGAGGTCACACCTCTTGACCTCCCTGTGACCTCTGAGAGCAGGACTGACCTGAAGAAGAGTCTCAGCGACCTCATGTGACCCAGGTCCACCCTGAAGACTCCGCACAACTGCTCCAGGGCCAGCACCTTCTGCTGCTCCTCCCAGCGCACGCCCTGCGACTGGCCGCCGCTCTCCGACGGGGCATGGCTGTCCAGGCTGGAGGCCGAGCTGGCTGAGTTGGTCATGGCCTCCTCACACAGCTCTCTGGCAAAAAAAAATATATATATATAAGATGCACAAGTTTTCTGTGAATCAGGAGCTCTGATTTTTGGGGGGAATTTGACTGCGAACTGAGACATATTTTCCATGAAGAGTTCAGACGCCGTTCATCCTCTCTGCACAAAAACCTCTCCTCTCCTGTGCCTCACATTCAGATCCAGATATATTCTTCTATGTAGGACATTAATAATAAATATCATGTAGACAGTAGCCAGCAGCATTTAGCCGGTGATAATTGTGCAGACATATAGGATTATCCCCAGCTCAGTTCTGCCTTGTTGTTTTGCGTCTCAATATGGTTTCTCCAATGGGCTGAGAATGGGAGGAATGCATGGAGGCTTCTGAGGACACACACACACACACACAAAGGAGGTCTGCACACACACAAATCACACTGTCTGCCGTCCAATTTCCCCTGTCATTCCCCCATGGCCAGCATGTTGTTCCCGGCACCGAAACCTGAGCTGACGGTTCCTCTGCTGCAGGAGCAGAGACACACACACACACACACACACCCACCGACACACACAATGCATATATGTACAGAAAAAAACACACACAACCCAGAAAAACAGAAAAAACTACATGTGTGGCCAATACAAACACGCACCCTGCACCACCACAAACACCCACAGAGGCTCTTTAGTTATAAGAGACACTGACTGGCCTGTTTATGTCTCTCTCTCTCTCTCTTTACACACACAGACACAAGTGAACTGACCAGAGCTAATGACCATAATGCAAACACAAAGACACACTAATGCTTAGAAACTCAACAACATATGAAAAGCTCTGCACTGATATTTGAGAAGCAGATGTCTAAATGAAGATTTGTGTACTACTCTCATTGAAATACACATTTGTAAAAAAACTTAATTCAACTTGGATGTGTTCTTATTGTCTTTAATTAAAGAAAATGTAAATGATTGAATTTAACAAGTATTCCTTTGTAAAATTACACATCTTTTTATTCTAAAAAACTATAATCACCTGGAAACTATCATCAATATACAGTTTTACATGCAAACACAAGGGTCGTGTTGGTATTTTGGTGTAGACGAGGGAGGCAGGCCAGGTTTAATCTATTATACCACGAATCCATCATGTCTGGCTAATCATTTCCCTGTAAGCAGATGGGAAAATAACATGGCTGATCAATCCAAGCTGCACAGTTTCCTCTGCTATCTGGTGATTTACTGCTCTCTGTCTAATGTATCACGCCACAGACCAGACTGTGGAATAGGAGGAGACTGGGACAGAGGCACAGAGAGCTCTGTTAAGGGAGTTAAGCAATCTGAAATGTGGAGCGGCTCGTTTAAAGGACTACCGTACTCACTGCTTCGTGACTCCTATGACTGTCAAGCTCGAGGTGTTTAAAAGGCCTATCAGGCCATTTACAGCCGACGTTTTCTTCATTCTTCTTGCAAGCTTCAAGCGCACATGCAACAAAAAATGTTCCCGTTGAAATAAACGGGGGGAAAAAAACTTGGAAATCTGTCAGAAAGCAAACGATTCTTGGCATTTAAGCACGGATCACCCGCTGTGCTGCGTTCAAGCGGAAACTCAATGAATGATTAACAACGTCTGTCAGTGTCAACAGCCTGATTCTATCCATGTACCGTGGGCAGCAAATGGAGGCAGCAGCCACATCATAGACTGTACACAGAGTACATTATGTAAACAAGCCAGGCTCCTGTCCCACCAGGCCAGGGCTGGATCAAACTGCCCCCGAGGCTCTTCATAACACCTCTCTCCACATGAAGCAGCCTCTACCCCGGGGGGAAGGTGCTGCCAGGTCACCCTGTGAACCAGGACCAAGTGCGACAGGCCTCCAGGGACACGCAGGCCCTTCGGGCTAATCCCTGAAGGCAACAGAGAGACGAGGAAGGGCTTGGGTGAAGGGGGTTGAGCGGGCTCTGCTGGCACACACCCGAGAGTGGTCAGTATGGTTTGTATTCCTCGTGTAGTGTTCCAACTTCCAAAGAATTAAAATACGGTACAAGAAAGTCAGATGTACTCTCGTCCAGAACTTTCTACATGTTAGGCTCATCTCAGTAAAGACGGCCAGGACCCTCGAACTGGAGTTCATGATACATGTGAGGGGTTAGTTTCATTCAGATACAGGTGTATACAAAGCTAAGTTTGAATTTTAATCACTTCTTCTTCTCTTTTTCTGTTGATCAGTGTCAAAATACGGAATTAGATCTATCCCCTTTGAAACAAAACCAGTTCTGAGGAACAATTTTGAGCTTAAAGTAAAGACAGGGAAGAAGAGCGGCATAATAAAAACTACTGTTGAACTTTTAAGAAACTCGTTAAGAAGCTTGACAGAGATTGCTGTGGATTTCTCTTTTTCGCTCCCCCCCCCCAGCCCCCTTTTCATCCGCTCTCGCACTCCCATACGCGGCTCTTTCTCTTTGAGTGATTCCAAGTGACATGTTTCCAGTTCCTGGCCCCTTAACAGTGTCAATTAAAGCAAGAGAGAGAGAAAGAGAGATTGAGTGGGTTCCAGGGTTTTGGCTGCTGCTCCGGTCTCTTCAGTCCTCTAATCCGGAGAGCTGACATTCAGCCCAGCACAACAACCCCGGGAGCACTGGGAATCAAAGGGCTTCACACAGACTTTAGGAAGGGAAGGGGAGGAGGGCAAGATATTTGAGAGGTGGGCAACACAGACAGAAACATTATTGAGGAAAAACGGAGAGAATGAGCACGAGAGAAAAATGCAAAATGGAGAGAGGAAGGAGTGGACGTACGGAGGCCGAGGGAGAAACGGGGAGAAGAAGGGGAAAAACTGGCAGAGAGGAGGATGGATACGAGTGCCAGAGAGCTGAAGAGAGGCACTAATAGTGAGTGAAGCGCAGGGGAGAGAGGGGAGAGGAGGAAGAGAAGGACAGAGTAAAGGTTAGAAGCTGTGAAGCTCAGAGCGTTGCCAAGTCACACACTGACTGCACTTACAGCAGGCTGGGGTCTGAGAGTGGTTAAACACACACTCACTCACTCTCTCACTCTCTCACTCTCTCTCTGTGTGTGCTCGACACAGACTCACACATTCTGGGCAACATGTCAGGCCGAATAGCTGCGTGAGGAAACGACCAAGGAGGGAATCATTAAGTCAAAGGGCTGCGAGGTCCGTGCTGCAGCCCAGTCACTGTCCAGATGGCTCTAAGTGATTAGAGAACGCTCTCTGGAGGAGCTGAGGTCTTGGGCTTGGAGGATTTGGGTTCTTATTTTTGTTCCCTCTCCGTCATTATAAAACACTTGGATTGAAATCTGCTTCAAATGCAGTGAACCCACTTTGAAGTCACGTTACAACCACTATTGAAGTCATCTACCTGCTCCTCACATAGTGCAGGAAGCCACCATGCGGCCAAAGAGTGTAAATGATTCCTCCTGAAATCAATTATTTTGTTTTTGGCTCCACCTTGTGGCAGGTTAAAGTAATAGATACAACACTAGATAATTAACATGGTCACTTGTGTAACAAAGAACATCCAGGGTTACTGTGCAACTAGAGACTATTAAAACATGTTATTAACAATTTCTCAGATGAAAACTAGATTATTATTATTATAAGAGCTCAGTCAGTAAGTCAGTGCTGGCTTGTAATTTATTTTATTTTCTCTTCAGCTGTTTATATATATATTTAGATATATATACTTTATTTTCTATTTTAAATTTTGATATTCTATTTTATACTATTTCTATTTTATTTTTTAAGTTGTAATTATTTGAGCATGCTAGAAGAGAGCCTGTGACTCAAGCATTTCACTGCCAGCGACTACTTAATGTTATTGTTTTGCATTTGATAATAAAAATCTTGAATCTTGAATGGATTTGTTCCACTGATCCATCAGAGCGGGCAGTTAATATTAGACCCCGCCATCAACATTGCTGTTGAAGAAATACATTAAATGGATTTGGAAGAGGCCACGGCCCGAGACTCTGCTATGAATTAAAGCTTGGTAATTCTGGAAACGAGCACGAGCAGGCTACAATTTGAAAATATGCATCCAATACATCCCATCAAAGCTCTCTTCAAAGCTAAACGTGCACTGCCTGACAACTGCTAGAGGTCGTCTTTTCTGTGACTCGCTCCTTAACTTTTGACTATTGTTTCTGCGACAGCAGTATACATCTCTCTGGCTGTACATCTTACATATTTTATCTATAGACAATTAAGCAAGTTATTTGATAACTTGTTTAAACAGAATTCCCTGGGAGAACCTCCAACATCTCCAAACTGCATCATTTCATCTGATTTATTTTTTGTAGCTGATTTATAAAGACTGAACTAATCTCTGCTGTGTATGAACAATATGGATCATTTCAACCCTTTCACCGACCTGGTGTCATTGTCCAGGAAGACGGAGCTGCTGCTTTCGCAGAGGGCCTCACTGACGGGGGACAAGCAGAAGGGGGAGGAGAAGGTATCCGAGTCCGAACCCATGGTGCTGTCCCTGCTCACTTCGTCCGACAGCTCGCAGGAACCCTCATCCCCCTCCTCCACGGCCAGGGGCAGCTGGTGCGGGCGAGAGGAGGCGTGCGCTCCGGCTTCCACCACCAGGCCGTGGCTCTCTGTGGAGGTGCTGCTGGTAATATTCCTCTCTTCCTCCTCATCTTCCTCCTGCGCTGCTGGAGGACGGCAGTGGGGTCTGGAGGGGAGGGTTGGTTTAAAACACAATCACTATCATGTATAATACTGATATAACTCTCATTATAGTGAAGCTTTCCCTGAAACTCCATTGATAACTTGCTAGAAGACATACTGAGGAATCTTCTTGATATGGATCCTTTTACAAAATTAATATTATATAATTTTTTGACTGCTTGAACATCATAGAAAACCAATTTCTTTCTTATTACTCTAAAAACGATTTAATACATTGATTGCTGAAAATAAATTTACACTTAAGAATCAGACATAGAGATCTCCCCTTCTAAATATTAATAAGGATCATCCTCATGATCAAAACGGAGGGAGATCATGTCTGAATGATTTTCTTTGTTTTAACCATCAAACTCAATTTAGAACTTTTAATAATCTGTTTAAATGGACCAGAGACATTTTAAGTAACGACATCCCCCACCGTCGGCCTCGGCGGCGTGCGTTCCTGCGTACGGGCGAGCTCTCGGGCGTGATGTAGCGCAGTGCCTCCTCATCTTGCTTCTGGATGCGGGAGTTGGGCACCCAGGTCAGAATCAGAGTGGTGCCCAGAATCTCATCCTTCTCCACGTGGACACACAGGTAGCCTGCAGGGGGCAACATAAACAAGCGTTACCTGAGGAGGAGGAGCTCAGCAGGTCACATGACAGGAGTGGGCAACAGTTTTTGTAATTAGCTGGCAAACATGAAACCCAAGAAGAGATAAGCACACAGTGAGATGACGACAGGGAGGGAAAACTGAATGGTGACAAACAAACTTAAAATACAGAAGGAGAATCACAGGAGGTAAGGGATGGGAAATTGAGGAAATGCTGTTAGTTTTCATATTGTTGAGGATAAAGGGTAAAAAACTGAAACGTACATCCTTCACATGCAAGAATGAGAAAAACAAAGCAGGTTAAAATAATTTCTCTCTGTGTTACAGAAGCGTTAGACGAAGGAGAAATATTGCATATTTACAGCAGCAGACCATAGTGGCTGAAGAATGTGAAAATAAAAGCCTGAATGATGCTGACAACTGTAAACATCCTTTTTCAATCTTATCTATGAGGGATCTTAAATTAGATTATGGGGAAATATATTTGTGGATTATGCCCTGCAGTGTAACTTGTCGTCTCCTGTTTTGTCCAGTTCTCATGTTCCTTGTGGCCTGAATCAGCAGCTGTGTTTACACCACAAAGAAAAACTGCTGGAAAGACCAGTTCAACATCAGTCCGGCCTAACCTGGGTGGTGCTCAGCCAGGCCAGGCAGGGGCTCCGCAGGGTGCACGCAAACATTATTTTTGGAGAAGATGATCTCGCCGTCCAGTCCCGAGCGTAGCGATGAGCCCCCGGCCCCGGGGTTGAAGGTCAGGAGGTCCGAGGCCTTGGAGGAGGCGCGCCGCAGGAGCCGACCCAGAGACATCTCCTCAGGCAGGGGGACACTGGGCCCATCCTCTGAATGTGGAGTAGGAGGTGGGAGTTTTGGGAAGAAGAGGAAGGGAGGACAGTGTCCAGGATGAAAATGTCACAGGAGAGATAAGGAGCAGGAAGAGAGGATGATAAAAGGGAGAAAGAAAACATGAGTCAGATAAAAAAGACACTATAAGGCTGCACAGAGTGACCATCACCTACACTTCACCTCCTTTCTCACCGGTGTGCTTGAACTTACTGCAGTGTCCTTACCGCAGCGCTCAAGCCCCACAATGCCCTCTGCCCTGTACCTACATTTCCCTGTGCAACACCTGCAGCACACTCACATTCACAAGTTCTGTGGATACTGTTCTGGTGTATAAACATGTCCCTCCTTCAGTATACAACACACACAAGCACACACACGTACCTGCTATGTAAATAAGGACTTGTGTAAAGCAAACACACTTGACTCCATCAGTGTGAAATTCCTCACTGTTATCATCAGCCAACAGATGTAGCCAAGTGGTGAACTGGGATCAGCATGTCCCACTACCAGTGTTTCACTCGTCTGAGACACACTTCACGTCGAGCAGAAAGTGAAGCAGCTCTCTGATGCCGAGCAGGGGCTTTGAAGAGGCTTGGAGGGGATCTTACCTTTCAGGCTCAAAGGACGCTAAAAGCAAATCTAATAAAACATCACTTTTTTGTTTTGCTTCTGTCGGATCCCCTTTGAATACAGCAGAACCCATTCCCTCTCTTGTTTTGACATGTGCGTTTGTATATCTGGACCTTCTCCGTGTGTGTAACCTTGCTCTCATGTTGTCTGAACACTGTGTCACATACTCCCCATTCCGTCTGAGGAATGTTCCCTCCTCTTCCCCTCACAGGGCATGTTTACCTCTGCACCCCACTTCCTGATGCCAGGGCCCAGACAGGAGGGCTGCTGGCACCAAGTGCAGGCAAGACCCAGAGGTTGTCATCATTTGAAAAGTGTGACCATGGATGTTGATTCTTTGGTCAGAGTTTTAAACTTCACGCTTTATGCATTATTATGATCCTCTTTCAATTTAAGTTTTGTTTAGTCTATAAAAACATCAGAAAGGGAAAATAAAGGTTATGTTTTTAGGTGTGTTCAGAAAAACATGGAAGCTGAATTACATGTGTTGCGTTCATGTGTAGAGTATTTTAAGATCACCATGACAAATCTTTTCAATTACAAAAAGCAAAGAAAAAGGATTACTTGTGATATCAATGTAAAACAATGTACATTTTAATCATAGAAACGTCTGAATCATAGTCTGGTGTTAGGTGCTTGCGAAAGATGCAACTAACACCAGACTTCACCCGTTGGGAACTCATTTTTCCAGTTATTCCGACACCATATGGACACACATTTAATCCAAATTCAATAATTGACTCTACAATAATCTGTTATTACATTAGACGGAACAGATTTGATACATTTACAGACTTTTTCTTTTGGAAATAAGTCTAAAAACACTTAGTTATCTAAAACAGCAATATTAGCAGCCACTGGGCTATTTGCACATGCAAACTCCTCCAGCGCCACCCGACTGAACCACTTTAATAAACCAGGATGGTCTCACCCGGTGTCTCTTCCTTCCAGATACACACAAACTGAAAAATATGTAATCCAAGCATCATGTGCAGAATGACAGGCTGGCATTTTCAATACGATACACAACTGTTTCCAGTGGACTCACAACGACAATAACCGTGCTACTATCCAGCGGTTATTTTGGTCTGTATGTGATTAGAGGGTGAGCCGGGCCAGTTTGATATGGCTTCTTCATCCGGGACAGACTCCTCTCACTCCTTTCTCCTTTCTCCTAGCTTCATATTTTATGCTGTCAGCACCTCCGTCTATGACCTTTTCGCTCTTTTATCAAGCGGCTCACATCCTTTCGGCCTGAAACACCATCCTAAACTCTGTCTAATACCTGTGACCCACAGAATACTCCACATTTTTCTCAAACTTCTAACAAATCGCCTGCCAAATGAAAGACCTTTAAACAGGAACCTGAAACCTGCACCGTGGAAATGTGGCTCAAAGAATAGAAGCCACAAGCTTCTAGGGTCTCAGCTTCTCACCTCTGGGCCATGTTAATTAAGTTGTCAGGTGACATTTGGATAGAGGAGCCTATATAGACTTTTTTTATCTTCACTGTATACTAACAGGCCTGGGGCTTGAAGAGAGAACTGCCACAAAGAAGCATGAAAAACAAGGTTCTTGTGGACTCTGCACAATGAAACTTCATCGGTGACTCAGTGGTGTTGTATGTACATATTTAAAGCTAAGCTAAATCTTACACATACATCTACATTACAAACTTTTGGTCAACGAAAAGGTGTTTTGGGATTTATGACGGTTTTACACTCACACATCTTGTAAAACTTGTTGAGGAGAGCTCGGAGAGACATGAAAAAGTTCCTTGATCAGCTTGTCTTTCCAGATCTGCTCCAAAACGTAATGGGACCTTCACATACATGAACAACACAAACATGGCTTCATTTCTGTGAAGTGGGAGGAAGTGGAGATGCATCGTCCATCCTTACACAGTCTATGGTCTCAACCCACGACCAGTGTGTAGCACGTTCTACTGGGAACAGTACCTGACACATGAACCTTTAAACATTATGTGCATGTGTACCGAGGAGTACTGGTGCAGCTTTAAAAGCCGCAGGGTGTTCAAAACAAACACAGTTGTGGGGGGGTTTACTGTTTACCGCACAATAAAATCTATTCATGGTATTATTTGTGAAAACAACCTCCCTGTGTGTATGTCAGCTGGTAAGTAGCAAGTAATATGCTTGAGGCTATTTCAACAGTAACAGCATAATATAAACTGTATCCCAAAGAGAACTCACAATTTGTGTTTTAATTATTAAATGCTCCACTCATAAATCGTTGAACGGGTCGTTCACAACAGCATCAAATATTTGTCGGATTCTCCTGACTTTCTACGGACTCTATACAAGGGGACCAGGTGGAGACGACTGCAGAACCTGCAGGGAGTCTCACTTGGACATTTGCGTTCACAGGGAAATTACGGGGGTTAGGGTTAGGGTCAAGATATCATCTGGAGGTCCTGTCTCAAAGCATCTTTAATCATTACCACGTATGGCCTCAGAAGGGCGCTGTTGCTCAGATAAAAAGTTACATAGTGTTGCTTTAAGGCTAGGAGCTAGACACTGATGCTAAAACAGATTGTATTAAACTACTGCACAGGAGGCTCATGTTTTTTCTGCTTAGTCAGGGAATAGTGAGAATACAGGTCAGCCGCAAACCTGCTTTATCTTCAGTAGTAACTGTAATAGCATCTCTAACTGTAATAGTAACTGTAATAGTAACTGTAATCGCAATAGTAGCTGTAACCGTAAAGGATGTGTAGCTGAGGCGTGCCGGGATGTCTGGGGCTCCATCAGCTGCCTGCACGCCGGCTCTGACAGTCAGCATCCGGCTGACAGCAGGATGACAGAGGGGAGGATGGGACCAGGCTTGTGCCACCTCAGCATTATTCACACCCGGGCCCACGCTGATAACATTCGGCGTGGTGTTTGTGTCCGGAGCCCCGGGGACTCTCCCGGTACCATCCCGGACATGAATATTTCAGTCCGGCTGCCTCAGCCCCCGAGCTCGGCCCCACATCTCTCGCTAGTTAACACACGTCCACGTTAACGCTGGAACTTTAAAGTTTGTTTTCAACCGGAGGAACGTGTCCTCCCTGCGGACATGCACCTGTCCCAGCAAGGGGAATAAATGAAGAACGAGCAACGGCACCGGGCGGAGGAGCGCTCACCTTCAGCCCCGCCGCAGGAGCTCACAGCCCGAGTCCGACATCCATGTCACCGGGGCGGGCAGGGACCGAGCAGCATGTACCGGTGTCGTCTCGCCTCCGTTCCCCCTGGATCCGGCTCAGGAGTCGGGTGCTGGAGTCCCGTTTGCACCCCTGTGTTTTCCGACAGTTACACCACACACACACACACATATACATACACACAGACACACAATCACACACACACGCACACCCGACTGATGCCGTTACTCGAGCAAACACTACACTTCCGGTTTGAACCTTCAACGTAAAGCCCACCCTCTTTCCCTCTTTCCCTCTTTCAAAGTTTTTCTTAATTCAATTTCACAATTTGCACAAACATACAAAACAATTATTCATTCATTATTTCATTCATCGTGCCATGTAAGGAATCGATTGAAAGACTTTTGAAATCATCTTGTCTTTAAAATCCTGAAAAACAAATACATTTATGCCTTTGGCTACATCTATGTGTGTTTGTGTGCGTGTGTGTGTGTGTTAAAGCACTTGTTGACACGGAAAAATTAAACACACAGACAAGCAGCATGTTAAAATCCTTCCTTATTAGAAATCCCGGTGCAGATGATTTTAAGTAACTTGTGGTTTTAATTTGTAGGCTCAATGTGTGTTACTTCCTGCCATAACTCGGTTGCGTATGTCCAGCTTGATTCAGCAGGTCCAGACAGATCCCTCCTATTTCTCTGCTTCCGGAATGTCAAACGATTTTTTTTCTATCACACAAAAACCGGGAATATAAAGATTTCACATAGAAAACAACGAACGGTAAAAATACACTTTAAAACACACAAATAAATATATATTCTCAAACTGAGTCCCATAAAAATCTGACCTGTTTCATCACGAGTGACGTTTTTAAGGTCACTGGCAGAAGCTTGATGCAGTTGGTCGAGCAGCATCAGGACCAGAGCTGAAGTCAGAGCATCACATTGACAACAGACTTGTATCTTAGAACAGTTTGTCACCTCACATCAGCACCGTATTCTTTGAACTGTTCATTTTATGAAAAATAAGAAAATAAGAAAATAAAATGTTTTTTCCCTGATCCATGACTCGATCCTTCAAACAGGTTTTGTGTTACTCCGTTTGTTCGTTTTTGCCTAATGCTGCTGTCTAACAAACACACAAACAAACGGACAGGGGTGAGGACAACCTCACAAATTAAATACATGCTTCATTTTGAGATAGATAAATAGATCACATAAATGATCAGATGTAGTGTAAATAAATACAAACTGATGTTTTTTCTCACAGTTTTTATTAAAAATGGACCAAAAATACACAAACGCGATTTTAAAAATATACAAAAAGGACTATGAATTCTATAAAACTATATATATACATATATGTATTCACAAGGGATTACAAATCTTCATCAAGTTAAGCAGAAAGCAGGACAATATTGCTTCAAATCCAAACAAGGGTTTGATATAATTACAGGACCTGCAAAAATAACATTTCAAAAGGTCTGTCCTGAGAAACAAATCCCCTCATGACCTTAAAATGACTTAAATGTAACTCTACACCTTCCCTCATCATTTCATGACTGGGATCTGTGAATATGCTAATATGGCCCAACCATTGCTGCCCGTCTCCCCACCATCACAGGTCACCTGAGCCGTTTTCAGACACCATGTCCAGACAATGGGGTCCAGAGCGTTCAGGTGGTGTTTGTGCACATGCAGAGACAGGATCATTTACAGATTATTTCATTCAAAATAAGTCTTTTATCATATCAAATGCACAATTGGGACATGTTAAGGTTCCCAAAGACATTTAAGCAACAATGTTCAGTGGATCAGAGAGCCCACTGGACTGTAAACACCTTAGACATGGGCAAGGCCAGGTTGGTCACTGTCAAAACCTGTGAGGAGAGACAAGACAGATAAATCACTTCAGGCTGACAGAGCTGCTGAATTCTTAATAATAAGCTGATATAGTAAAGGAGGAGAGAGAAGAAATGATGAGTAGAAAGGGAGGACAGAAGAGGCAAATACATAAACAGTCAGAAACTAACCCACAGATAAATATCATTCACATTCTGTGGAGGACCAACATCATAGGAAGTAGAGCCAAGTCACTAAAGCCTCACCTTGGTGTCACTGTGGTACATGAAATCCTTGACTTTGTCCCCATTGGCCAATACATAGCGGGGGGCTGACGGTACCCCAAACACTTGTATGCCTCCCAGCACCAGACCATCCAGGGCCTCATTCAGCCTCACAGGATCACCCACTATCTGGCACTGGAGTGGAAGCAAAGTCAATAAAGCAGTAAAGACACTTCTGACTCGGTTGGCACTGGAGGAAAATGCAAATCACTGTTAATCGGCTTTTCAGTAGCAATTCCACAGCGCTCACCTGTTTCTTACCTGAGCAGCTACAAAGGTGACATAACAATAATTTCCTGTTCTGTAGGTATTAAGACTTTCCCCGTCGTCCCAGAACAAGTCGCCCCAGGCCCAGCCGCCTGCTGACAGCGCCACCGTTAGGAAGAACGGGTTTCTGCGTGAGGCTGTGGTTGTCAGGGCAGGATCCTTCACAGGTAGAGACAGGTCAAGAAAACACAATAGATTATGACGGAATACACTGATTACATAATACATCCTCAAACATTTTACGAATGATTCATAATTTTGTCTCCAAATGACCCAAAAATGATTCGCCTGGGTTGTGTTTGAAGTGCGGACACCCACCTGCTGTGGGATAACGTGTCCCTCCCTCACATGAACGTTGATAGTGTCCAGAGGTGCTGGCAGCAGCATGTACTGACCCTTACTGTAGACAGGTTGACCCTAGAGAGCACAACACAGCAGAACAGAACCCAGAGAGAATCTGTTGAATACTAATTTCATGTGTTACCACCAAAGTCACGGAGGCCTTCACGCCAGTCAGTAAACAAAAACTGATTGACCATAGACTGTATATGGAGATGGACGACATGACTGCTCCTCAAGACTGAAGCCAAATCATCTTGATCGAGATTGAATTTAAGTTCAATAGGCTTGAGAGACTCACGTTATGCAGGTTGTACCAAGTGCCGAGGGGCAGGTAGGCATCCAGTCCTACTGCCCCTTTCTCTAGGACTGGGCTAATGAGAAGTGAACTCCCCCACAGGAACTGACGGTCAATGCTCTGGCAGTTGGGGTCAGAGGGAAACCTAAAGAGGATAGATATAAAAAAAAATGCCCTTAATATTTTTGAATTAAGTACATAGGACGATGGAAATAAATAAAGAAAAAGAAAACCACAAGTACTCCATAAAGAGAGGCCTGGCCACAGTATCAGCAGAGGTGTGTGCATGATGGAAGAGTGTATAGAGGAACGGGAGAAGGGAGTATCTTAGGTTCAACGCACTCCGCATGGCAGCCTGGGCCTTCTGCCCAAATACATAGGGCTCCTGAGGCTGATGGACACACAAACAGACAATGAGGAGAGATAGAGTTACCTCTATTCATAATACATGAAACAGTTTAAGTTACTCTAAACATGCAGGGCAGACCTCTACTTCAATTACACAGTTCATGCACTTAATCCAAACCAACCCAAAATGTCAGATACGTAGACACACACACAAGTCAAAAGTCTGTCTCACAGCGTTGGGCCGGTCATTGTGGTTCCTCATAAACGGGTAAAAGGCCCCGAGCTGCATCCATCGCACACACAGCTCCTCAGTGGTGTTGCCTCCAAAGCCACAGATGTCTGCCCCCACCAGAGGCACCCCGAACAGGCTGAACTGCAGCACCGCTGGAGGAAGCAGGAGCAAAAGGTCAGGCTACACTTATCAAATGATCTGTGGTAATTTCACATGTATCTTCATTGTGATGTTGATGCATAAAATACATACTTTTAAAAGTATAGTTCACACAGTTTGACATAGTTATAACCACATAACAACAAGAGAAACAACTCAACCCTCCAATTAATCCAACCTAAGGGAAGAATAAGTAAAAGAAAAATGACCAAAAGAAAAACAAATAAAACTCATCAGAATAGCAGTTTAGTAGTAGCAGTATTAACAGTAGCAATGATGATAATCATATTATTATAATAACCTAAATATAAATAAAAAATGTAATAGGTAAGGAAGCAGTATGTGTGTTACATATAGGGCTAAACGGCCATCAAAAAAGCAAAACAAAAAAAGGAGCCAATATCCAGTAACTGAACGCACCCTGAAGCAAGACGTTGTTATTCAATTCAAGGCAGTGTGACTCTTGTGCACACAGGCCTTTCAGAAACTACATCTCACCAGGGATAGAGTATCGAAGCTGCTCCCAGTCGCTCCTGACGTCACCTGTCCACACTGCGGAGAAGCGCCCGATGCCGGGGAACGAGGAGCGGGACAGGACAAAGGGCCTCTTCCCTCGAATCTTCACAAGAGCTCTAAGATTGGCCACCAGGAACAAGAATAAATACACAGTGTACAGAGCAAAGGGAGAAACCCAGAGAACGCCTTTTGTACAGTCTGTGGTGTCACATTAAGTTCCAATAAACTAAAAATAAACTACTGGCTTGTTGAAAGTGTTTTTACTCCATGTTTTCTTCATACAACATACTGTATTGTTGACCTACTTAAATAAACTAGGTAGCAAATGCCTATATGTCAATTGATGTGATTTGACTTTATTAATCTTCTCTATGTTGTGTTATAATCCCCTTAAAGACGAGCTCTGCGTGGTGGTCTCACCTGTTAGTGGCGTACGCCTCTGTCAGTCCGTACATATTGTGCAGGTTGTAGTGAGTGGACAGCCTCTGCTGAGCTGACATGCAGAGAGTTCCTGAGATCAACCGGCCTCCGACCACTCCTGTTTGAAACACAGTGAGATGCAACACATTGATGTAACATACTGAATGAAGCAGTGAACAGATCCGCAATCTCTAATCATTTAATCCTACATCCATATATTGCATCTATTTTAATGGATGAACTGAATGTAGATTAAGGGTTTCCGAAGGTTTCAAAAAGTTAAGCTGACATAAAAACAATGAAATTAAAGTCCCATAATATTTACACCTTCCTCATAATTAAAGATAGTTGATAGGTATAGTAGCTGAGTAGAAAATAACCCAAAACACCACTGTATGTCACAAACCAAAGGCAGAGGCAGTAGATATCCAAAGTCTTAGAGCACCGGGCTAATATCTGGTTAAATGAGATGAACGGAACATAATTAAGGCCTAAAATTCAGATTCTTGAATTTAAGATTTTTCGGACTTTCTAAGATGCGGCAGAAACCCTGGGAAGTGTCGAAATAAAACTTTTTGTATGGCTTTATATGCTTGTAACTTGCAACACTGACCAGAGTACACTTACTGGGTGTGTAAGGCGGGTTCTCCAGATCACTGTCAGGGCAGCCCTCCACTGATCCCTGCACAAAACTGGCTGGTTCATTCATATCCTGGGCGGAGCACGGTAGATAAACAACAAAAGATAAGTGATTCTTTTAGTGTTAAGGCGCAAACTAAACACACAACCACAATGTACATTTCTGATCTCAAACAAACCTGATACTTTATATCTTAGTAGTATTGGTATCCGAATAACATGTAATATGTATATAACGTGCCCTGTTTGTCTGTAATACTCACAATCCACAATCCATCCACAGGCACTTTAGAATGAAAATCTCTGATGCAGTCCTCCCACCACTTTCTGGTCTCTGGGTTAGTGAAGTCAGGGAAGGCTGTTGGACCAGGCCAAACCTAGATAACCAGTATGAGAGTGTATGCCCAGGTTAAAGGTTAGAACGGGACAGAGAATCATTCATCCCGAGTGAAAAAAAGACTTCTAACCTTCCCTATCAGGATGTGCCCTGTAATATTTTTAATGAAGACATCTCTTTCCAGTCCGTCATCAAAGGGGGGGTAAGTTCCAGGGGGGCTGGTGCTGCTGATCCCTGGGTCCTGGGACAGAAACCAGGAGACACAGAAAATTAAGAACCTTTGCTGCCATCTACTGGAGATACACTGTTAAATGTTACTTGTTTGTGAAAATAGAAGTGAAGCATCGCGTCTGTGGTAGGTTCTCTCCGACAATAAGGTTATGTTTTCACTGTCCTTTTGTTTGTTTGTTTGTGGGTTTATTTGTTTGTTTCTAAGCAGGATTATGCCGAAGCTTTGAAGTCTTTGAAACTCAAAGATGTCGCACCAGAATAAGGATGTACTTCATGCCTCCCTCATGGAGCTCTTCCACCATCTTTGGGAGGTCCCCAAATCGCCGGGGGTCAAATGTGAAAATCCTGCGCTTATCTGCATAATCCAGATCATTCCACTGCACATCCTGAGGGGGACAAAAGAAATCAAATTTGATGTACAAAATTATGCGATTGTCTCTATATGTAACAACACAATGTTGAAGGTCACACTTTCACAAAATGTGTCTGATTATCACACCATGTTCACAATAAATGCAAATACATTAAATTTGGATAATATCATGTTAATGTCCTTTACCAGTGGAAAGTTGGCATCGTGCATGTGCTGTGTAACCTTGCGGGTTGTATCAGTGGTTGTGTAACCCCAGCGACACAGATGAAAGCCCAGTGACCAATAGGGGGGCATCATGGGATAGCCTGGGAATAGATAAGTGACAAAACACATTAATTAGTCCACTTTTTTACCAGGCGGCCTAAGGAGCCTTTTCAAATATTCTAAAACTAACATGCACACAGGTTTTAAAAATTACACAATCCTATTTCGGTATTTTCAATATATATTAGCCTATTGCTGTTGAGATATAGAGATGTATATTTGAATGTCGACACTGAAAAGACATACCAATGACCTGGAGGTACTGTCGAACAACACTATGAGGGTCAGGACCCAACAAAATATACAGGTCCAGGATTCCTCCAGTGGACATCCAGGTGAGAGCAGGGGTCGGCTGCAGCATCACCTCTACACAGGCATAAAAGAAGACATTCAGCAATAATTTGTATCTTCACTTACAAGAAAAAAAACAATCATGTTCTGTTGAAAATGACTGAAACACAATGGCCTTATGTGTGTCTTATGAAACAAAAAGCTCTGTACCAATTGCATTGCTGTTCAGAAGGAAAACTCCATGTGCCAGACCATCCTCCTCCTGTACTAAGAAGAATGGGTGGGAGCCGTAAAGATTTGCATCAGCCTGCAAAGAAACAACATTTACAACGTTAACACACCAGGAGTAGGAAATGACAAAAGCATAATAATGATTGTTCTACAGAAACAACTAAATAGTACATGATTTGTGGATATTTTAATTTGTTAGGAAGTAAAATGTAGCGTGTGACTATATAATATATTGACATGTCCCATCGACCAGGTGAAACACATTACCACTTATTCCCCTTTAAAATTAAGCAACTACTTGCAAGCTCTTGTCAAAGATTTAAGTTGCATGAGCAGATCAACCAAGGAACCATTTTCTCTTTTAAGATTTAATTAAAAAAAATACATTTCATTTTTGAGACTGGAAGACGTTAGACTTTCCTTTCAATTCAAGAAAAAAAGAAATAATTTAGGCAATTTTTTTTCCCTTTTATTATCTCTCGACCACTATAGACTTTTCCTTGTGATTGCTTGAGGTGTTCTGACCCTCAGGTTGAGAACAGCTGCATTAGACTCACATGAGGAGCCATGTCTCGGTTCCAGAGAGTCAGCGATGTCCAGTTAAGATCCAACAGGAGGGAGGTGTAATGCTCCCCGAGGCCAGAGACGAGGGAAGAGGCCAGTGTGGTTGACAGCTGCAGGTACTGGTCAGCAAACAGCAGAGGAGCCACAGTTGTGTTCATACTGAACAGGAATGACACAGAGGACAAACAAATATGTTCCACATAATGAGTATGACAAAGAAAATCATTCAATCAATATACTTGTGAAATTGAAAAAAACATACTTAGACAAATAAACTAACTAAATTAAATTAAAAAAAATTAATGAAAGTGCATGGTACCAGCTACAATGATATGACAGAAAAGTACCCACATTACTTTTCCGTTGGATTTACGTCGAACTATGAAACCAAACGGGTCAGACTGGTACTCTGTTGTGTAGAGGGCATCATCGCCATCAGCTCGGCTCTGAGGAACACCCGCTGGGAGCTCCACTTCATATCGCTGAGATGATGGGTCCTTCAACTTGGAGGAAAACACTTCAGTTTAGTCCCATCGCTTCCTAATGAGAACTCTGAGTTAAAGTAGAAGTATCTTCATCCAAAGCATATGAATGAATGAATTAAGCTTTTATTATTTTATCACTGGTTCATGCATATAGCTACTCGAAGCTCACTATCACCTTTTTCAAACATATCTGAGATTTCCAGATTGTGTCTGCAACTAAATGTATATCTAAATCACTTAAATAATCCATCCGGTCTCTTTACAGGCCTTACAGACCAAGTTAGCAAAAGTTTTGTATGAGGCACTTCATAGAAAACTACTTTTGAATCTGTAAAACTCAATGAAAGACATAGTTTACTCAGTATGCAGTGTATTTTTTATTTTAACTACATTCTACTTTGATATGCTTATGTGCACATCAACTTGGAATTCCAGTGGGCCCTCCTGCAGGTTCTTCATTGCATCTTTTAGAAGGGCTTGATACTGAGGGGGGGTTTTACTCACAGTGAGGTGCAGGCAACCCGCAGGCTCCTCTGTAACTTCCAGGCTGAGAGTGGAGATGTCTCTGGGGAGATAGGAGGGCTCGGCACGGGTCAGGGTGGCAGCCTGGCCTTGCATGGTGGGAGTGAGGGGGCCCATTTGGTAACCAGGGTACAAACTGGGGTAGAAGCACCAGGGGGGGCCTGCAGAGTTGGGCAGAGGCGAATAGCAGCATCCCCTCTCCTCACACTGTCTCCGGCTCAGAGCCCTGTCCCTGGCACAGTCAAAACGACTTGCTGGTGTCATAGTGCATTTACTGGCCAGGGAAGTGTTCCTCTGTGGGGAGCTTGGTTTGTCTGGATTATCATCAACAAGCCTTCCATGGATCTCATGGAGCTTCGCCTGAACAGGACTAACACGTTTGGTTTCCGGGTCAGACAGGTGGTTGATGAAGAAACATGTGGACAAGGCAAACGCGAGGAGGACAACAGCTGTAGTGACACCGAACAACAAACCCATCGTGCTGTCACCTCAGGTACACTTCCGGGTTAAAGGGCACGAGAGTCGAACCCAGCAGCACCCTGTACATTATATGGTGTTAATATTCAAGAGTAGAATAAGCTGCAGCTATTGCCAAAGCCACAGTTAACTTATATTTAATGAGGAACCGTGTCGTCACGCTGTTACGTTCAACTTCCGGAAGATGAAGTGTTTCTCAGCGGCTCAATCGAAGCTGCAGTTACCTTAGCTAGCTGTTAGCTCGCGATTAGCAACGAAACAGCTCAGCGCGGAGCTTATATTTGGCTCTTTCCTCCAGTCAAATGACGTGGGGGCAGCGTTTAACACGTTTAGTTGAAAGACTGGGTAGCAAAGAGCGTTCAAGACAAAAGAAGATGTCTACAGAGGCGTCACAAGCCTGCTGAAGCTAAAGCTACCAGAGCAGCATGCAGGCTAATGCTAAACTAGGGCAAGCACACTGGGACAAAACGTGCTGCTGTGACTTTTCTGCTGCGCTGCAGAGAAAGATAGAGCGGGGATCATCTGTGGCTACAGCAACAAAACCAAACATCAAAATCGTTTCCTCTTTTCAGACTTAAACATACTTTCAATATTTAATGTTGTTAAATATTCCCGTGTTCTTTTAACCCATAACCAGCCTTTAGGTTGGAGTTTAAAATTGATGAATCTTACACATTTTCACATACTTTTAAACTTAATTATCATTTCTTATGACATTCAATGCTTGATAGTGCAAATTGCTTTATGTGCAGTTTCATGTTGAAAACAAGTAGGTTTCCATAGTTTGCATAGAATATATTAAAATCTATACAAACACATCGCAAGAACATTCTCTTCAATATCTACATAGACATTTAATCAAACATGTTTTCATTTGCATACTCAATATGCACAGACATTGTATCGAATTGAACACAGTTTTTTTCATTTGTTTTTGATACATCTTTGACAAAAATGATACAATTCCCGTGAAAAATATATTTAGCTTCCCTTCGTTTCTACATTGTATCTTGGAAAGCATGAAAGAGTGAGTGTACGCTTTTGTGAACAGGTGTGAACTTCAATCCATCTAAAGGACATCCACAAACAATCGAAAATAACAGTTCAACACAAAGATCTAAAAAAAAGACTATAATTTCTATAAAATCACAAAGTAGCACATTTTGTTTAAATTGTTGTTCTTTTTTCAGAAATGTTTGTATATACAATCAAAGAATGACAACATAAATGAACTCATAGAGGTTGTGTTTTTAGTACACTTATCACACTGTTTATACAAGTACAAGAGAGGAAACATGCAAAAAGTTATCAAAACATCTAATATCTTAAATAACTAAATCTTTTACAAATCATTTCCTGCTTGACAAACGGACAAAGGAAGCCTTGCGTGTTTTGAATTCAAAATCAAATTTGTCTTTCTCCTATTACAACAAAGTCCATGCTTTAGTAAGTGATAGTTTGTCTCTGAACAATGATCCTATTTATTTACCACAATGTTGTAGGCAACAGGACCTCTGAAGGTGAACCCCAGGTAGAAGGTGATGTTTTCATTGCTATGAGGCAGTGAAGGTAAATGAAGCGGCATTATCCTGAACTTCTGTTTCTGAGGGCCCTCGAGGTACACCACTCCATCATCAGTCCATCCAGAAACACGTTTCAACAACTTGGCAATCTCAGGCTTCTTCCATACCTCACCACTTAACCACTTCATGCGCTTCTCAGAAAGAGATGTCCCCTTTACAAGTCCTTCAAACTTTCTCTTGTGGATAAATTTATCCAATCCATTTCCATTGCCAAGAAAGAAATGGGTGTAAAGTCTTCTCTTTCGTGGAGGAATGTCCTTCATCTTGGTCCAGTATCCTTTCTCCATGTGTTGAACAGCTGATTGGACAACTTCATATTTGTTTTCTCTCTCAAGGTTTGTGTCTTTATCCTCTGGCCAGAATAATAAGGTAAGCAGGAACAAGGAACTTGGTAGACATTTCTTTTGGTCAGCTGGGAACTGACGACAAAGGTCCTGAAGGACTTTGAGAGAAAGAACTTTCGTAGCCATCGGTGACAAGCAGTTCAGAGTAATGCTGGCCAGTGTGTAATTCACAATATCACGCTGGTCAAACTTTGATTTCAGTGGATTGCTTGGGTAGAGAGAGAGGATTTTGTTTAGACTATCTACTGCACCCTTCTCTTCACGTAGCTTAGAGAGGATGGATGTGACGTTACCCCCGCCAAGACGATAGATGACCATGCGTTTTTGTATATGAGTTAGATTGGATGCAGTTGACTGGCCAGTTTGTAGAAATGCAGTAGAAGAAGCATCACTGAAGTACCTTCCAAACACAGAGGATATATTTGCCAACCATTTCAGTGGATTGTTTATCTTCGCCTCAGGACCTAAATGAATCTCATCTTCATCTACACCAGCATCTGTCTGGAAGTAACTGAGGTCTCCTGAAATCCACTCCAAGGCATCATCCACTGTCTTGTAAAGCTCTTTCAAACGACCATGGAATGGTTCCCAGTCATCTTTAAGTTCATCTGGAATGTAATCACTGAACAGGTACTTCAGACATTCTCCATGGCCTCTGGCTCCTTTAGCAAAAAGCTGCAATGAAAATATCAGCTTGAGCAGGTCGCATCCAACTTCAACTTCCGCAAAATATCCAGAATTGTTTATGTTTTCCGTATCTGCTGTTGCTGCTCTCTCACAATCTTGAAAACACTGCATGGCCTTCAGTGCAGTCTTCACAGCATCTGCTGTATTTTTGGCAGTGTTTGGTTTGGAGTCATTGTCAATGGCTTTGCGTTTGGCTTGGAACCATTTTTTGTACACCTGTCCTTTTGTGTCAAGTATGTATGAGTTGTTTGGCAGCTGTCTTGCTGCCGTGTCTGCCCAGTGTTCTGCCTCTTCGAACATTTCATATTTATAATGAAGACGAGCAAGTTGTTGTGCAAAGAATGGATCATCATTGAAACGCTTGAAAGCTTCCTTAAGTAGCTCAATTGCTTTGTCTGGATTTTCGTTTTTACACACATGCTCAATCAGAGGAGAGAAAAAACTGTCATATTCATCTCCTTTGCTTATTCTGGATCTCCTTATGAGAAGTGCTCTCAAGAACGACTGATATTCTTCCTTTCCAAATCTGTTCTCGAAAAGCACATTCTCACAGATCAATTTCTTTGCCAAACCACAGTGGGTCTGTTGGCTTCCAAGAAGTTGTTGGAGAATTTCCTTTGCAACGAGTGGGTGAATGATTCTGATTGATTTAATGTGGGTCTTCTCATCTCTGAGGTGACAGAAGACGAGTTTAGCCTGATCACTGAGTTGTCTCTCAAACTCATACTGGTGAAACCTTTCCATTGACACTTTCAAAGCTAGCAAGGCTTCGCAGTGGGACTGAGAGATGAATGAGTCTGGAACATAACTATTAAGTAGTGCTACATAGTTAATGAGGCGAGTGACAGGAGATTGATGGTCAATGTCTTGGAGCAAATTTTTCACAAACTTTTGAACATAATGATCAGTGAATTCTTCACTCATCAGAACAAAAGTCAGTATGAACTGATCCTCGTATTGTTTTCCGAGATCCTTTCGTTTTCTAGAAAACATTATCTTCTCTTCAGCAGACAGCTTGTGAGTGACAGAGACATTTTGTAAGGGAGACTCCTTGCATCTTCTCTCTGGATCATAGGATCGACTGCAGCTCAAGAAAATGAAACACGGTTTTCCGTACTGGATTTGTTTGCTGTTAATTGCAACCTCTAATTCATTCCTGAGACCATCTAGATATTCTTTGTCTGAGTCTTCAATGAGGAGTAGCACTGGAAGACAGCTCTGTGGATCCTTTTCTTCATATTCTCTGAGGTCAACAGCATGCTGCGCAACGACCGTAGCTGAGTATGAAGGCTTCACAACTGCACATCTTAGGTCTTTCCTGTTTTTCCACAACACTTGTCTTGCCACAGTACTTCCACCACTTCCTGGATGATGGTAGATGGTTATACTCTTCACCGGAGTCTGTTCTGCATTGTACTTCAAGGCATTCTTGAGAAGTTCGGAGACATCTTTATAAGCATCTCTTTCAATTACCTCTCCAACATGCTTGTGTTCAGCAAGCCAGAAATTCAACCAGGTCACTCTCCCACCACGGAGGAACTGCTGTTCAACGTTATCTTTTTCCTCACTGATGAAGGGATCGGTTGTTTCATTACAATGATTGACAGTCAGAATTTCTAGAGAAGCCATCTCTTCTTCTTTGTTTGTCTCAAGTTGGCAGATCCCTTTCACAAAGACAGGCAAATGTTTGCTGGTACAGGCTTTTACAGGTTGTACATTCTGCACAGTTGCATTAACATGACTCATCTTCATCCCAACAACACTGAAGTTGTTCACAGTTTCTGCTCCACATGATCCCTCTGCAAAGCTTTGCCACTTCAGGAAGTTGCTTTCGGATTCACAGATGCAGATGATATCTTCATGGCCTTCCATGTCTGTGAAAAACTCATAAAAGGTGTGCAACAAAGGTTTCTCAACTGGTGATGTGAGAAGAAAAATGACCTGGAATGCCCCTTTTGGCAAGATATGTTTACAAATCGAAGAAACAGATTCCCTTAAGAGGGTTATTTTTGTCTTGATCCAAGTCATCTCTTCACATGGTGCATCATTTCCTTTGAAGTCAGAACGACCATTACAGAAGATCCAGCTAGTTTGCTCAAACAGATGCAGTTTGCTAGTGAACTCTTTGATGCTTGTGTCGCTGGACTTCCTGTAGCTCTGCAGAGAATGCATGTTTGCAGCATGATGCTGAAGGTAACTGTTGCAAAGACCTGATACCTTTGATTCAGGGTCAAAGTCAAACACGCAGAATATCTTCATGTTAAGCAGCCAGTCAATTTGACAAAGATCGTCCGGTTTGAATTTGTTTGTGACGAAAATTAACCATTTGTCATTTTCAATTAACTTCTTCCCACTCGTCATAAGCATTTTGAGTTTCCTTCCAAGGTCTTTGCTGACCATTGGAGCATTGTGGAACTGATTTCTCTCTGCTTCTTCTCTTTGAGCATCACGATCCTTGACTCGCTGGATGAATTCACTCAAATCTTTGTCCAACACAGGCTCCGTTTTTGAACCCACCCTCCGCAGAATTGATTCCTTTTCGAATTGTACTTTATTGGCCTTCTCATTGAAGTTGGGCAGACGAACTGTATACCATTTGCTCCCAACAATTCTGATTGAAGGTTCAATGTCAACCTCCACCACATACATCTTTTCTGTACTTTCTCGATCCATAACTTCAATAAATCTTGGTGGTCGCACACACTGGCGCACATGTTCCGCGTCAGATGAGAAACTCCTTTCAATGTAGTCCAAAGCATCTACATATACGTCCTTTTCTTTCACAGGGATGCCAATTACCTCACCGTGCGTGTATCCTGTATCCTCCCTGCTGTCCATCACACCAAAGTGTATTGTGCCATTAGATCTGATATTCATGCAGCCAGTTGCGAATTTAAGAACCTCGTTGGCAAACTTGGCTTGGAGCCTTGTGCGATCCAATCCCGCAGCTACAGTTAGAGACTTAAATTCATGGCATGGATGTATCAAATTAAAAGCGCCTGACTCAGGTTGCAGGACCCTGTGCTTTACATATATGTGATCAACCCCCTCTTGATCAAATGGTCTTGGTTTGCAGTCTTCCTTTGTCTGTCTCTCCTTTAAGTCTCCCACATGAACTTGTGCTGAAGGTGCTTCACTTGCAACTTGATATTGAACTGATTTTGGACCGTTTGTCTGCTCCAGCTCAGTTTTGTTAGCAATGTCTGGTTTTTTCTTCTGGGATTTTTGCTGGCATTTGAGGAGTTCATCTCTTTTTTTAACGATCAAATGAGCAGGGCCTAACTTCATACAAATCTTTGTCTTCAGAAAGTCCTCATCCAGTGTCAGAAGGATTTCTCCATTTACTTCTTCCTCAAAGAGCTTTTTTATGTATTCTTCCTTCACATTAATGGATTTGAGCCAGTTGCTCACTTGAGTTTCAGTCCAATTCTTGGGTGACTGCCCAAGTTCATCTGCTAAATAGTGACAAGAGACACAAAAGCAATAGGTTTAATTATGTATAGAATAAAGAGATACACTAAAGTTCCCCTACGTAATACAGGCATGTTAATTAGCTATTTTTGACATCTTTGGTGGTAGTGCATACTAAGTGACTTAGTCCAGATCTTAAGTTTTTTTTTATTTCCCAACCCTGTCTATGGACTTGATGGACTATGACTTCACTTAAACCTGGAGCAACTTTAATCCACTTAAACATGGACACATTATTACCTGATAAAACATTAGGTGTTTATTTGCTCATACAGCAGACAAATGGGATCATTAGCATTAATTTTAACTACTGTTTCTGTCCACACTACTAGCTTTGGTCTGGTCTCCACCAATCTGAGCAAATCATGACTCAAGCAGCTTAATGTTCCACCTCATCCACCAGGTTGTGGCTGACAGTGAAAATGAATCTGAACACTACAGTTGTTGTTTGTATAATGACAACAGTGACCCTTTTAACATTAAACAATTGGACTCTCACTAATGTAAAATATCAGTATTTCACTGTGTATGTGAATCTTAATTTTCTCATGATTAACACCAGGATAATGGTGCATTATTGTTCTCTGCTACACGTCCACAAGAGTATTTGAGTATTGAAGTAAAAACAAAAAAGAGACTCATAACTCAAGATCTTATAAAATATTACTTGTCAATCCACTCACCCATGGTTTTCTTTCTTCGGTCTTCACATTAGCAATCTTGCTGTTTACTTATCACCAGCTTCTGTAATTTAAGATGCACACAATTACTCAATTATCATGTTGAATTCAGGTAAATGTATGGTTAAAAAAAACTGGCTCACAGGCAATCACCTACTAATAAGACTTGATGGTGAAACTATCACACTGTAACTTTACATTCCGCAATTAAATGTTACAAATGTTAGGCTAATATAGACATCAGTATTTTTGACTGAAAGAATATTGTGTTAATGTTAACAAGCACAAATATTTTTGATAAAGATCCCCACAAAACTAAATTAACAGTGCTCTCTGGTGGACAAACTCAGTAGTGGTGAAACTAAATCAATCCATCAGGTGATTGTTGTAAAGGTGATCAATACTATAAACCTAATGCTGCTCTAAACATGGTAGCACACTCAGTTGTGTGGTGTGAAAGCTTATTACTGCCTCTAGTAAATAATTAGTCTGGAGAGACTGGAGAGTTGACTTTTGAACTAAAACAAATAAACAAAGTTATGTAGAAAAAGAAAAAAGGGAAGGGAGAGAGATTTAGACACTGAAAGTTGAAAAGGGCAAATATTTAATACAATACAACATAACTAATGGATATTTAATTTAGACTTTTTAAGAATTCGACTTGTTTTGAGATTAAGGTTGTATAAAGCTTGGATTAGGACAGTGGTTCTCAAACTTTTTCTGTCATGCCCTAACCGCTCCCCCGCCCCAACAAATTGATGACAAAATGGGCCAAGTTTAACATGTGTATTTACATAACATACACATGAACATTAAATCAACATTACTTTCAGGAATTTCTGATGTGCAAATAAAAATCATTTTCAAACAACTTTTTCTGACATTTGTCGCTTTTTTCAAAAAATAGTGGCATAACTTTGCTTAAATTCAACTTAATTGAAGTACTTTAGGTGACATTTATCACTGTATTCCTCCATCAGTCTGTACTTTTTCAATGATAGAGAAAAAATAAATTTAATTATTATCACTCTTTTACAACGATGATAAAGCTCAACCAAAAAGAACACATGCATGTGAGTGGGGTGTAGTGTTTCTAAGTGTCTTAATTTGAAACATTTGAACTCTGACACAATAAACATTGGGCAAACTATAAATAGAACAGAACATCAAATAGTCCATTTAGAATGTAATATTGTACATTTATGTAGATCATTGCTGTGTACTGAATTAAACTGAGATATAGGTTTGTTGACACAGCAGTGTGTCTGTGTGTGTCTTTCTTTAGATATAAGAGCCACTTTTGGTTCAAAACCATCATTGTGAGGAGTTTTTGACTTTGTGAGCAATCGAAAGGAAGTGAAAGTGATGACATGTTCAAATTGCGCAGAATAATGTTAAACAACTGGGTGGACAGATAAGGAATGTGGGTGGGCAGAGTAGAAATGTGGCTTTTCTGCCAAATTTCTCAGTCCTGCATCAACATGCCGTATTTTATACGATTGTTGTACTTGGGTGTGTCTACATTACACAGTGATGACAGAGCCAAACCTGTTGTTCTCCAGAGTATGTTGTTAGTGTAGGAGCCAAATTAACCTTTATGTTGACTCTTATGCTATCTTTCTTTATAGTACGTGCATGTGTGTGTATGTAAGAATGAATGAGTGACACTGTGTCCGTAGGTGTTTTTACCCCCACCTAGAGGACACCTGAACTGAACCTGAGAGGCTTAAGGTTGAGCCAAAGAGGAAAAGGCTTAATGAGCCAGCAGCCAGAGCATCAGGGCGTGGCTGAGGACGGCAACAGATTTTTGACCGTGGGCTGTGCTCTACGAGAGACTCTTTAGTTTAATGTCTTTTAGTTTGTTTCCACCAACTTGTAATCCACCTTTCTGCAATAAACGGTCAAAGGGACCCACTGGACTCACCTCTACTCCTCATCTTTACTACACGCGTCAGAACCAAAAACCGAGCTTAGCCACCAGTAGTAGTAAAATAGAAATTGCTGCTACAGTTAGTATTAAAGTAAAGTAAAAAGACCTAACTCGTCCCTCCACTCACCTATGGGTTTTCTTTCTTCCGTCATTGCATTAAAAACTTTCTGTTAACTTATCACCGGCATCAATCTATTAAAAACATGCGAAGTTAGAAATAAAAAATGTATGTACGAGCATCCACTGTAACAACAGACTGTTTATAACACCTTCAAAAACTGTATGGTTCAAACTCTGGTTAGTGACGTCTTTGCTAAGAAACAGGAACATCGACTGGTGCGGACGGGTACGGACCAAGAGGAAATCAAGAGTCAAACATCGTTACAGCACTAAAGAATGGAGTCAAGCTAAAGGGCGGATATTGTTCTTACCTTGGATAAACTCTTCTGGAAGTCAGTTTTTATCCGTGTGTCGCCCTGGATCCATATAAGAAGCATGTGGTCCGCTGCAGTCTCGAAGCTTCCTCTCACTGTCGCCCCTAGAACGTGCAGCGCGCCAGTTTTCAGAGCTTTATGGTAAATGTGGAAACAGCTCAATTGAGACTTTATGGCCGATTTTTCTCTTCCTCTAAAATACATAAGTTCCAGTAACTGGGAACTGCGGGGAATATGGAGATAAAAACTTCACGATCCCAGAAAACCAAAAACACATATTCAAAGAATTCAGAATCAGCGCGAGAATAAGAAAGCATGTACTTACGGTTTTCAAAAAATGTAAGTTTCCGGAGTAAAGTGTAAAAATTGTCACCAGCAGTGTCTCAGATGAATAAAACACTCACTGACTGGACTTGAACTGGTGGTCAATGTAAATATAAAATGGGAGGGAGAGACGGAGAACCCGAAAGCCTGGGGTGGATTTTTCAGGCCGCTCCCAGTTTCGTTTCTGTGGAAATTGAAAAAAAGTCTGGACCGAACCATCTCATGTCAGCTGAAGGTGTGCAGGACCATTTATTGGTACATTAATAATAAAAATAAGTTTAACATAACTGAGAAAAAAGAATAATTTCAGATTTTATTTGTTTTATTTTCCTCATTCCCAATTTTAAAATGCAACAAAATCAACGTGAAAACACAGTCTTAGTATAAAAAATAGAATTTAATATGTATGTCATCAACTTCACTTTGAGACCCTTTGAGAAGTAATCATACACAAGCTTTCTGCAGCCTGACCTCTAAACTCATTTGATTACATAATCAAATGAAGATAAAATCACCTACTGTATTCGGACAACGCCCTGAACACCCTTTGGAACAGTCCACGCTTACTGGACTCTCAATGAGTCAGAACAAAAGTCTTAATTGACAAAAGAGAAGCGGTCTAGCAGCATTAAGTGGAATTAAGCACATTGAGCCTATTCAATTTTTAAAGATCTGTACCCATATAGCACAGTGATGTTAAGGCACATCGGCCACAATAAATGATTTATCATCAATGATTCAAGTTTTGAATCAGTCTATACAAAAATATAC
Organism: Pseudopleuronectes americanus; assembly: GCA_038501795.1. NCBI lineage: Eukaryota > Metazoa > Chordata > Actinopteri > Pleuronectiformes > Pleuronectidae > Pseudopleuronectes > Pseudopleuronectes americanus. Next base: position 5,606,162 of record CM076732.1, read on the forward strand.
ATATAGCCACTATACAGTGACCAGGCTCACTCAGAAATGCAACATTGCAAAATAAAATTAGCCACATGTTCAACAATACCCCGGCATGTTTTTGCTCAGTCCAAGTATAAGAAACTGTCCGGTCACACCCTCCTGGGGGTCTGACTTCGTCTGGGCAGAGGCAGACTTATGGACGGTTCAGTCGGGGAACATTTGACCCCGGTGAGCAGAAGGCACTTAAACCAGAGAGGTGCAGCTGCTGCTCCTGGCAGTGGATCCCAGGCACTGCAGGCCTGGTCCTCACCTGCTCAAAGCTCAGAAACTACGCCCCACGATTTGTCCACTCGATTAAAAGGCAATGCTCCCGTTTGTGCTGGGTCCGAGTGACTCCAGTTCACACTGGATCCTTGTCCAGTGTAGGAGGATTTGGCAGTGTGTGCATTTCAGACTGAATGGATTCTATTTGCACATCTGGGGCAAATGTGGAGTTCACTGTTTGACTGTGCCAGTCAGCTGATTGTACTGACGCTTCTGGCCTCACAGTTTGAACAGGCAAATGTGAAGATACCGGCTCCTCTGGTGAGGTCGAGGGTTCTGATTCAGCCGGCGTCACGTGACAGACCTGCACTGGCTGGGATGAATGCGCAGGTTCCAGGGCCTGTGAGACGGTTGGTGATGTGTGTGTTGGCAGGTGTTGAGTGCTTTGCTCCTTTTGTCTTTGTGGCCCTGTGTGTGTGTGCTGGGCCTGTGCTTTTGCAGGCTGCACTGCAGTAGAGTAGTAAGGCAGGAAAGGCCTCTCGGGCGCACAGGTCCACATGGCCAGGTAGGTGTGCATCAGCAGGTGGGGGAAGCGGGAGGTGAAGTAGGAGACAAAGTCATCTGGTATAGAGCCCAACGTCTCCTGTACCTCAGCAGGCAACTCTCGGTAATGGTGTTTCTGTCGAGAAGGTAACCCATTAAATCTCAAGGTAGAAAACAGTTTAATTTTTACACCAAATAGTAGCTTCGAGAAAACACACTTACCTTATTTCTCATTGCACGCAGCAGGTCTCTGACCGACCCCCCCTTATAGGAGCGAAATTTACGCAGATCTGCCAGAGAAAGAGAAAGGACATCACGAAATGCTGATATGACCCAGCTGTGTCTCTATTCATCATTTACCAGAATAAGTCAAAGTGACTGATCAGTGAAAATTTGGAATTGTAAGAACAGAAAGGTGAGATGTGTTGGATTTTGTGTTTAATCCAGATAACATCTGATGTCTGTGATACTTCAAATGGTCGACAATAAAAATGTGTGTAGTGCAAAACAATTAGCTAGTATTAATAAAGGTAGTTTGTAAATGTAGGAGAATACCATAGCATATAAGTCTGTATAACATCATAAAATGATCACATTTACTAATCTGAACTTTCCAAACACAAAATGATAACCATGACGGTCTGGGCCATTGGTTTTATTCATCAATAAAACAAAGTGCAAAGTTCAGAGATTAGTAGTTAAAGAAAATATCATAGAGTGGTGACACTGGGTGCGGTGGCAATGCAGTCGGATCACCAACACTCCCTTATGTACTATTTTTCAGTACTCTTACAAATGTACATGAGGCCTGTAGCTAAGTTTTCATCCAACTACCTCTATAATAAAATATAATAATGTAAATTCTTGCAGGGCAATGCTTTAAACCCAGGTTTCATGCAAGTGAACAAACAGGATGACATTTTTCACTTTCAGCCCGTGTCATACCTGTCTGCAGAGGCACTGTGATGTGCTCCCTCCAGTCACCCTTGACAACAGCCCTCCCCCCTCTCTCCAGCTGTCTCACGATTGGTCCGTCCAGAAGCTCCTTTTCTATTCTGTCACTCACATCCTGCGAGCAACCACAAAGAAAGAAAGTGTTATGAGTTTCAATGCCAATGGAGGACAAAAGCTGTTATGATACAGGAAGTCTCTGATAACTGAAGGTGTCAGCAACATGCTTTTCAGTTCACCAGGTTCATATTTGGCTGTAAAAACCAGAGAGCATGTTTTTTACACCTCCTGCTATCATTTAGAGTTGTTGGCTTGTGAATAATCAACTCTTTACACAGTGCGATAAAGACAGCCTGGCATCGCTCTCCAGATTTAATTCAAAAGGCTGGATTTGTGATGAAGTTTATAAATGAAAATGTGGATTAAAACAATTTTGAATAAGCCTGTCAGTACAAGATGCGATTTGTGAGAGCAGAGGTTTATAACACATCAGGGGGAAGCCTTAAAAATGTGATGTTTAGAATAAGCAGTGAAGGTGGAAGAAGAGTTAAAAAAAAGTGACCTGGAAGAACTGCAGCTCCTTCTCCAGGATCCAGAAGAAAGGGTGCTTGAGAACGCTCTCAGCTGAGGGCCTCCGCTGGGGCTCTATGCTCAACATCTGCTCTATTAGATCTCTGGCTACAATGTCCCCTGCAAGTCATACAAACAATCATATATTTTAGTCACCAAATAAGAATCCAAAAATCCGTACCAACCACATCCACGCTACCCGATTGTTATACTGATTTGGAATTCATCAGAGACAACCAAACCAGAAGTTCGATCCTCACCGTGTTTGTCAGGCTGTAGATGATCGAGGCTGTAGGTGCCGAGCAGAATGTTTGCTTGCCTCTGCAGAGACTTGCCAAAAGGGTGGCTTCCCAGGGACACCACGTAGTAGAACACACAACCAGCCGAGAAGATATCAACAGCACACGTCTGTGAGGGAAGGTAAAAAGAAAGAGTTGCATGTGATGAAGCTTAGCAAAATGGCTCTGGGCCGGTGTCTGTTTAATCAACCTCCACGGCACAAACGTTTACTGTCCCCGGACAAGTGATTGTCAGACCCTGACCATGACTCACCGGGTTGTCTTTGCAGTCCTCACTGAGAACCTCAGGAGCGATCCAGCCCTCAGTGCCTGGAACCCCAGACCGTCTACTGAAACTGTGGCGGCCCACTGCGAGTTTCTTACACAAGCCGAAGTCTGAAATCATGGCCCGGACCCGACCATGGGCATTGGGCATGGACACCAGGATGTTGTGTGGTTTCAGGTCTCGATGGACTGAAGAAAGAACACAGAGTGTCAACTACGTCAGTGGTGTATTAACAGTTTGCTTATAACCCAATAATAATGAGAACGTGAAAGTCACTTCATATTCACAGATGGATACCTATGTTGAGAGAGTGCAGATGTGCCAGTCCTGACATGGTCTGCTGAAGCAGCACAACTGGCTCTAGTCCATGACGGTCAAAATCTCTCCTCTCCACATACTAGAACGATAAAGATGACAATCAGGAAGTTAAAAAACAAAGCAGTGTGTGGGTTTAAATTAAATATAGCATGGAAGGTATTTTATTATATTTATTAATGCTCTGTGAAAAACAACATTGACAAAAGACCAATAATTGTGGCTACACCTTCCCCCCCCACTTAAAAAACACCTATGGGTTAAAGACACCGAAAAAGGTAGTCAATGTTATGAAAACATTGACTGAACTAAAGCTGCTAAAACCAAAATACTTGAATTTTGCAGAAGAACAACACACAATTAATTCCAAAGAACTACTGAGGTGATCTACTCAGTGATGATAAAGCCATTCATTACCTCCTGAAGCGAAGCAGCACACAGCTCTATGGCGATGTACTGGAACTGCCGGTCCCTCTCGGTGCAGAAGTAGCGGATGACATTTGGGTGCTCGTCCGACTCCCTCAGCAGCTGAACCTCTCGGTCTGCAAAGCTGAAGCACTCTGGGAGAATTCTCTTCACTGCCACTGGACGGTTGTCAAACTGACCCCTTGTGGAGAAAGAATGGAAGTATAACATTGTAAGGTTCTTCAGTGTTCAACAAAAGTTATGAATAACTATTGATAAGTTGTTCAGACTTACTTGTATACGATGGTACCTTCAGCACCATGACCCAAGACCTCTTTGGGATGAAAAGTTATGTTGCCCACTCGGACAATATTTGAGTCTTCCTCTGCAAGATAAATTGAAACAGTGAGAATTTTGAAACAGTTTTAATGTTAACAGACACATCCAGTGGGAATGCAATTTTAATCCCTCTAAAATGTTACCTCCATCTTCATGCTCATTGGCCGAACTGCCCAGCTCAGACACAGACAGATTTGAGTGGTTGGAGGCCCGGGGGGTGACGTTGGGGCTGCTGTGGTCTGAGCATTCGGAGCGAGTGCGGGCCACCTCCAGGTAGTCGCTGTCTGGAGCCAATCCCACGTCTGCAGGGGGAAACGGCTGCTGTCTCTGGAGCAGGTCCAACCTTTCCTCCATCTGTCTCTGGAACTCCTGGTGCTGCAGCTGCTGCTGCTTGTTAACACTCTGTGGTTAGAGGAAAGAACACTGCGTTTAATTTCAAAATAACAAAAGTAAAAACAAAAACGAAAAATCCCACTTTATCCCATCAATCATCTCATCACCCCCAGATTCATTATGTGACCCATTGGAAGGATGTAACATATTTCCTAAAATGACCGTTTACATCGATCTACTTTCAGTGTTGGCAGCTACGCAACAGTCCACTAGGGGGTGATGTCGTACTTACTTGAGGGTAGGTGATCACAAAGGCCACCCATCCAGCCAGAAGGAAGGTGGAGAAGATGATTGTGGCCATGTCTTTGAGCATAGAGTCCATGGGAGCTTCTGGACGCACGGTGCGGCCACCAGCCCCAGGTTCTTGGATTGATGTTTCAGGCGGAGGAGCAGGGGGGCCGTCATCCATACCACTATCATTCACCTTCTTCAACGTGATGGGAGGGGGGGTGGCAGAAGTGAGGAAAGAGAGGAAAAGATTGAGAAAACCAGCACATGCTTTGTTATATCTGTAAAAACATCTGGCCAAATATCTCAAGTATCCGAGTCTGACACCGACCTCCTCTACTTTCTTGTCAGTTGTGGGTGGGATGACGTTGCCTTGATTGCGAGGGAAGCTGTCGGGGAACTTCTCAAGGATCTTGGTGTGAGCTTCAGGGGGCGTCTCATGATGACCTGAAATGCATCATCAGGAGACACTTAATCATGGGCATTTACAAAGCAACCAGCAGAGGGCAGTCTCAGTGTAACAATCAAAGTGCAACAGACCAATCATCAGCCAAAACTTCAACATGCAATGAATAGTACTGAGAAGTTTTAAACACACAGTAATTACCATTTAGCAGGGTTTTCTTTAAATATGTAAAATTTCAAAATAAATTGCTAAAGTGAAGCTTAGAACTTTCTGGGTGATGGTAGTGAAAGTCCGGTCTTCAGTAAAATAGGTAAGATTGACAGTGAGAAGCTACACAACAATAAGAAGACCTGCTATTTACACCTTTACAGTATCTACTATTCCAATACCTATTAGGAGCAGGTAGTTCCTCATGAAGTTGATGCGGTTTTGCTCCCGAAGCGCAGGTTTGAACTTGACACTGGTGCTGGGTGTGATGACACACTCCTTGTCCTCTTCAGTTTCCTTGCTATTAGGACCCTCCAGCATGGGAAAGGTGCTGCCACGAGGCTGTGGAGACACACACAAAACTTTTTTTAGGAGCTCAGATGATTTTCCTTCAAAATGACTCTAAATATGAAAAAAAAGGCAGTGGTATTCTTTAAGAGCAATAAACTACTATTCCAGGGAAGAAAGGCTTGTGGCCAGGTTGAGCCGGGGCAAGCTATGAAACAAATGAAACAGGATGTATGCATACAAACTCACTGGCATACCCAGAAGCCACTCACCCAAAGGGAAGAGTAATTACCGAAAACATTGTAAAAAGGAGATAACTGACAAGGGAACGGGTTAGCACTTACTAAACTCAAACATATTGGTTTGTTTATTATGTTTCATCTTCATGTCTCGATGTAAATGAACAACTTTTCCTTAAATGAAAATATACATGCAACTTTCACTCACCACCACAGTGACTCCATCATGCACCAGGGAGGGAGAGGCGTACAGACTGGTAGAGTATTTACCCACATACAAAGTGGCCCTGGAAGAGAACACACATAGTCCAACAATTGGTAACATTAGTGCAAAAGTACCTTCTTCATGATAATACATGAGTGATACTTCTATTATTACAATCTCGAGAACAGTGGGTACATTCACCATAACCAATTCGAGTTTTCAGAGTTCCTTGTCACTTCCCTAAATAGATCAAATCTTCACAGTGAATCAACCACTGAAAGTCCCGTGTCGTTTTCAGCAGAAACAGGTGTGAACACGATTTATAAGAAGAAAACAGAGCTGCAGTGTGAATCTAGAATTGAAAAAAGTCCTCCGGCACCCACTCGTTAGTCTAGACACCATCCCAACATTAAGCAATCTGACATTAATCCTTAAACTTAAGACATCGAACCTTCAAACACATTGAATCAATATCTCTAATCCTATTTTCTGAAACGTAATCAAGAGCATAAATGGTACAAAACAAATATTGTTTTAGCTGAAATTGAACAGAGTAAAATACAAATGCAAAAAGTCATAACAATCATAAAACTAAAAGCCCACATAGACGGACCTCAGTCAGTCATTATACTCAGTCTGCTTACATGAACTTATTCTTTGGCTTCTTCTCTTTGGGAAATGGGTATTTCCACTGCGTAATGCGGCCGACCTCTCCTGACATGAAAGTGAGGTAACGCAGGGTTTCCACGGCCACGTTAGTGTGGGGAACTTTGCGGAGGCCCTCACGCTGCCAGATGTACATGGCCACCACTGGAGAGTTGTAGTTCTGAACCCACTGAACGTCTCCGGATTCACTGTCCACGGTCACCACAAGGCCATCGCCGTTGGACACAAAATGAGCCATCTCTGTGGGGAGCCAAAGAGTGGACATGTGATTGGCACCGTCTGACCGAAAACTACAGCTACAGATGAGGCAGAGTGTCTGAGGGTCTTACTGTATTTAGTGTCATCATCAGGAAGGGTGGAGGCATAGTCTGAATAGGTGGCATTCCAGCGCAGCTCTCTACTCTTAGTGTCATACATGGTGATGGTATACTCTAACAAGCAGATGAACAACAGAGATTTATCCACACAGGAACAACATTTCTACTTCTTTCCTTATGTCACACATTCAAAAGCCCGTCTCCGAGTATCCATTTCAAGGTGTGTTAATTTACTTTTGTTCAGATAGGGATTCATAGAATAAGATAAGTGGAGCAACTGTGAAACACAATCCTGCATATGTGGTGAAAGTATTCAGTTTGCAAGGCTTCAATTACTGTCCCAAGCTTTCTCAGATGTTAAGCACTGCAAAAGCAAATTGGGGGTTTGGTTGTAAATAAAGCCCCCTTTCCACTGATCAAAAAACACACTAAGATTTGGCCTTTGTCTGCATTGGGAATGGAAACAATCAGCATTCACTTCAAGGTGAACTGACTCATAAGAAGACTTATTTGTTCTTCTATATTTTATCAGTCTAGATGCAGTCAACATTATGGACCTATGAACCTATGCCTGTTGGCGCATAAATAGCCATAAATGTTTGTGTATTTATTGTTTTTCGAGGAAACACTGTGGAAACCCTGTGGAACAGCAAGGTGAGAGAACTTCTCATATTCCGGCACCTTCATGACGTCAAACATGATTCACCAGGGGAAAAAACAAAGGGACAAACTCCTCTACAGGAAATGGGAGAGGAGTAAATCGCCCTTTAGTTAAAAAAAAATGGGTATCTTGATTCATAGCATGAAGATAAACAGGTTTGTTGATTAGCCAAATCAAATCAATAGCTGATTGGGTTGAGATAAAGTCAGTTTTTACCTGTGCGTCCCAGATAAAGAAGGGATGAAGAGGGACACAGCATCTCAGCAAAGGATGAAGTCAGGGTCTGTTGTTTCTCACCAGTCAACAGGTCCACCACATACCACAAGTCTTGCTTCTTACCTGTTTATGATCACAAAGACAAGCACACAGAAAAAATTATCCACCTGTATAATTACAGCAGTCATATTGTTCCTGGCAAAAGCACAAGTATGTCAGTTTTCATATCTATGTACCTATAAAACACAGCTATGGGCAATAAAACAATATTAATAATGATCACAAAAAAAAATTCATCAAAAGAAAAAGTCTAAAAAGTCAATTTTATCAATATGATGTTTATATGAGGTACAAAAACACAGGAGGTATAATAATTGATAATGCTCAGATTAGTGAAATGTTTTCTGTCCATCTCTGTTTAGAAGAGTTTAAAAACTTCAATCAGGAGGAAACGGACTCAGGAGTCAGTCTTTAAACTTGTAAGTTAAATAATAATGTGATATTTATCAGGATAATTATCAATTAACTGATATTCAACTTTTAATTTGTTGCCATTTAGCCTGGGCCTTCTTTATTTGACAGTGTAATTCTGGTTTAGCTGCTGCTACCTTTATCTACTCTGAAAACTGACACCCACTGCATGCAGGTCTATTTGTTGTGTTTTATCTGAGGTCTAATCACACCAAAAACATTTCATTAAACCTATCTATAGAAAACTGACATAGCTAATTTCAAAAAACTGTCAAACTGACCAAATGGGAGCAAAATGTACAAGCCCAGCCAAGCAGAATAACATGCAGCCATTCAACCTTCACAGTGATGGGTGTTACCATTCTATTGCTAACAATTGTCTCAAGTCCTCTTTTGTCATCTCAACTGTCAATCCAGGGAGCGGCAATCATACAGCAGTCATACATAACTATGACAGATTAACAGTTAAACCATAAATGGGAAAGCAACCCCTTTGATTCAAACATTGTATTAACTGTGGGATTCTCTGAGGATTAAGATTTGGCCTGAGCATTTTCTTCAAACTGAGGTTTAAAGAGAGACCATCCACACCGGTGGCCTTTTCAGACCTTTGCTTTCGCCAAACATTTTTATCCTGGCAGCATTTTCAGTTGAATGAAAACAAAAGCTTCACCAATTACGACAGTGGGGAGGCAAATGTCACCCACTATCCTCCGCTAGCTGTTGTTAATTCAAAAGAGCACAGGCTGTGGTCGGTTGAGTGGAGGAGAAAGGTACAGTAACGTATTCTGTCTAAGCCAGATAACACCAGCCTCATTTATGTGAGGAGACGCACTGGGACATGGACTGCACACGTTTGTGGATAAGGAAATTCATGGCTGCAATTAATTTCAGTCTCACAATGCAATGGTTCAAAATGCCAGTGCTCAGCCGGCAAGGAGCGTGCAGCATACAGAACCACATGTTGTCAAAAGGCATCATTTCTATTTGAGAGGCAGCCATACCGGTGTAAAGGACGCCATCAGAGCTGCGACAGGGAGAAGCTTGGACCAACTCAGGGATAGTGAACGGCAATTTCTGTTTGGGAGACATGAATCCACGTTAGCTGGCCACAACACTGCGTATGTCGTAATAACGTAGATATGGGGAACATCCTTAATGCTCCTCCCACAGCTACAACTTCAGAATGAGGGTGCATTATTTTCAGCCTGACACATGTGGTGTTTTACTATAGAAAAGGGAACTGAAGAGTGTTTCTTGCTCAAGAGGGGAGATCAGAATCAGTGATTAATTTATTTCCTCTTACTGTGAGGCCTTCGCTGTTCTTCCCTCCCAGGGAGTAAAGGCTGCCATCATTTGGGTCAGGCAGAAACGCTGGCCTGGTGGAGAGAGGAAAGAAGAAACTGCATCACATCTTCAGCCGAGCAAAGGAAGAGTATTTGAGCAGTTAGTCTGAGTCAGAAACAAGACAAGCTCAACAGGTTACTACATTAATTTGCATTCACCAACTGAATGATGACATATGCCAGTGTTCCCATGCACAAAAATAACTCAAGGATACTTACTCAGCCACGTGTGTGGGGACCTGAAGAACTGGATCTGTGAGGAGAGTGAAGGAGACAAGATAGACAAGAATATTAGACAACAATGGAAACAATGACTATTGGCTGTTGGGTAAGAGAATGACATGAACACCGGTGACATTTGTCCACACTGAAGACAAAGTCCATAAAGAAACTGATTCCCCTGTGGCAAACACGAAAAGGCAAACAGTCATGTTGGCAAACTGCTCATTAAAGAAAACATGTTTCATCAATGGGGACAAAAAAATTGATTGTTTTGAGGGAGATCATATCTGACAATTCAGCTGGAGGATGACCCTGAATATCCCACAACCAGACAAAAAAAAGCAACTGGGTCACTCCAGAAAGCACAGTTCACTGTCGTCCTTAATAAAAGAGTTTGTGATTATTTAAGATAAAAGTCTAAGGGGAGGCAAAGGGAAATTTTTAATTTAAGGGGAGGCAAAGTGAAATTTAAAATCTACCCTTAACTGAACTAAAATGACATGAAGAGGTGCTTGAGGAAAGGCACCATATAAATATATTTCGTTACCCGATAATAGCTTATGTATAAGATAATTATTACTACACTGCTATGCCGGGCATCCATCAGAGAACGGCTATCGGTTTGCTTGAAATCTATTTATCTAAAGATTATCTACATTGTGTAGACGTAAAAAAAAAGGCCAAAGTGATTCTTTAAACCAATTACAATGGCTTTTTAAGAGGAGAGCTCAACTGTGAGGACCACACCTTCATGGCTATAAGACAAACACACAGCTCCCTGCAGTGTGAACATACAGGGCGTGGACCAGATGGTGCTGATCCGTGTGGAGGTGCCTGAAGGGGTCAAAATAGCAGTTGGGGGGGCAGGATTACCATTGCGGATGACTGTTGTGCTTCATTCATTAGATGATTTAATTACAGCGGCTGGTGACAAAACAATGATTTTCTGTGTTGCAGAATAAGACGTTAACCATGGTTGGCTTAAATACAATTATATATTTGCAACGCCAACGAGGAGTGACAAGCAAACATGATAGGACACCGGTGTGGGCTGAGCTGTACCGGCTTGGTCTAGGGTAAACATTTCTGCATCCCCATTATCATGTTTCCTGAATAGAGCACAACAACAACAACAGGTGTGTGCAAAGCCTGGTGCAGAACGCTGCACATTTATATTCAACATCTCTTCCAGGAAAACAGCCGATGCGGAGGAAGCAGCCTCTTCTGATTATTAATGATTTGGGAAAAGAGGTGCAGCCGACCAGGACTTGTAAACTCAAATCTCTTTCATCTACTGTAGTTTTTAGCGTGGTACTAGTGAGGAAAATGTAAGAAACTGCATCTTAAAATCAGGAGTCTTGCGTTAGAGATATTACCTTCTAGAAACAAGAATAGTTTTTCTTAATATGCTTTCCAATAACACTTCAGTAAATCTTATCTCATGAAATCTACTCTCAAGTAATGCCTACATTAACATGTTAACCACAGCACGTGCTGCGTGTGCAGGTGAAACTATAGTGAACGTGCTCACCCTTGCCCACTCTTGACCTTGATTACAGGCTATATTTGCCCCTCTCTCAGTTAATCATTAACGTGTTTCCATGCCTTACAGCAACATCTCGGTGCATTTTCCTCCAGTAGGACTTGAACACAAGATTTAATCCTGGGAAATGTTTCCTACAGCTAAAAATATAAATAGAAAGACCTCATTGGTACATTCTCTAACAAAATAAACAACAGGATTTAGTATTTCAAATAACAACCATCAATTATATGTTGGTTAATCAACATGATTGAAAATAAAGGCTTTACTAAAAGTGGTGGAAACAAACCCTAAACAGTATGAGAGAATATAAAATGTTTAACTGCAGTATTAAAAGTAGAGTCACGTTTGAATTGTTAGATTTATACTTTGGTTGTGGGTACACAGTTTGTACTTTTATATACAACATTTTTTATAACTATAAAAGTTGATATTGGTGACGCTGATAAAATACAAATACATTGAACAGGGGTCCTGCACTTAAGTTTGGTCTGTGGTGGAGGAGGGGTCTCAGTTTCTTCCCTGTGGCAGCACACAAGGACACTTTCTGTTTTTGCAAATGTAACCTCAAAAAGACACTGTGCCTTCTGCCAGTCATAAAAACAATTCAACCCTAGTGCTCTCCTCTTACCTTCTTTCAGTGTCCATTTGATAGAGCCTGATTTCTTGTTAACAGCATGTAGGTTTCCATCCAGGGTGGACACAAAGAGCAGGCTTTCAGGGAGGGAAACTGTGCCAGCACTGCAGAACCCCTACAGAAAGACACAAACGCACAAAAATAAAACAGGATGCACGTGGTGATAAACAACCATATTTCTATTCAGCACTAACATATTTATAAATATATTCATAATACATATGCTTTAAAACGATCACATAATCAAGCTTTGTGAACAGGCATGAGGGAGCATGATGGATCCCACTTAAATCCAGAGGTATGGTCAAAATGTGTGCAACTGCATTAGGGTTGTGAATAATTACTTCCACCACTAATCAATCGGACATAATTTAACTTCACACACACACATCGGGATCAAAGATTAAGAATATTCACACACCGATATGAAGGCATCTTGCAGCCGATCCTTTGTGTGACAAATGTGAGTGCATTCTGGAAAGAGACACCTGCTATCATCACCCTGCTATGGTTAGCTTTAGCTGGAACGGAACAGGGTGGTGCGCTGCCCCGAGCAGCCGGTCCCTTTGGCTTGCTTTACGAATAAATGAACCTAACAAACAAGCTACCCATGAGCACATGTGCATGTTTTATACTTTACTCACACTTCAACACAGCATTCACTTCAGTGATGGTTTGGCCTTTTTGATACATTCTGCAATTAACTGAAAATTAAGTGAAAAGAGCACTGCATCTTCACCGTGCACAGGCAAACAGTGAACTGCCAGGCCATATGAGAACCTGTCTTTCCAGGATCTTTCACTCCCACTCAGACATACAGGGAAGATGAGCAGACATGTGAACACAAGGGTGGATGGGTTCAGTAGGACAGACAGACATGGATAGCACATGGAAAAGGAAAAAACAAACAAAAGGAGCCCAGAGAAAAAAATAAACCAAAAACCACTACAGCAGCTAAGTGACCCGCCCTCATGACTTGGCTTATGCCAGAATTAACAAGTATGTGGGTGACCTGTGCTCCACTCACCCACTATGGAATTCTTAAAACATTGCTCTTGTTAACCACCAGTCGTGCAGGAAGAGTTCCGGTGGTGGAGCCTGAGAGCTGTGACTGACCACCAAACCAAAGGAAATCGGATGACTCAGCCCAACCTTTACAGTTCTTCTTCAAAATGATAAGCAACAAGAACACACAAGCTTCACATATAAAAGAGTTGAAGACTCTGAAAGCAGCTCAAGAAATCTAACACTTGTCCATGACCTACTTTTCAAACTGATTCCCACCCAACTTATGATTTGACATCAGCCCCTTTCAGTTGCATACGATTAGGATCAGCTCTGAAATGAAAACCTGGGAGTGCCATCTTTACTGAGGCTTAGAAACTCTGGGCAGCTGAGACAAACATCAATCTCAAGCTGAATCATCCCAGTATTGATCAACATCCCTGGCTAATCCCTCTTAACAGATCCCCAGGGGGTAGTGTAAATATCCCCTATTCCCCTTAACTGTAGTGTAGATAACCAGTTTCTAATTACCAACACACACCTCTGAGCATTAATCCAGGATTAAAGAAAGATGGGTGGAAGTGCAATTACGCCAAACACAAACAAATCGGCCAGAGCTATTAAATAAAGCCTCAGTATGTGGTACAGTGAGCACAAACATCACCACTCAGGGGTTTTTCTCTTGGTCATGTTTCTTCAGTTTAAATTTTGGAAAATGCTTGCATGTGGAAAATGGCCAGACAGAAACAGAGTTCATGAACAGCACGTTTCACACAAAGAGACAGAGTCTTTCCACATTTGCCTAAAGAACCCCTGTGGTAGTTTCACATCTTATACAAGCAATTGAGTCAATATTGTGCACCTGCGACTGTTCCCACTGGGCTGCCTGCAAAGCTGCGAGCATCACACAACTGCACTGAAAGAATCATAACTAATATGCCCCCCCCACCCCCTGAAAGCCCCGCTATAGCCTCTGTCAGGCTTTTTGGTTTCGCAAGCAAATAACTTTGTGAACATCTGTTAGTCTGCTTGTTTTGGATGGAAACTGATATTCCTATAACTGCTTAGTGTTTGTCTTTAGAAACATCTAGTTTACAATGTCTGGCTGCTTAGAGTAACTGAGGAGTTCTAAAGCATATTAAAACACTGGAACATCAAGAGCATTCCCTCTCACTTCCTTATTCTGTGTGTAAAAAAATATAATTTTTGGTGTTGTGTGAGCCGGATACATGATGAGAGCAGAACTGGGCGAAACAGAAGTCTTGGCAAGTTTTGAGGTCTTTGCTTTCCTCCGCGGCTTAAAGCTGTAAAAAACACTTGTCTCAGAGGAATGACAATTGTAAGGGTAAAGAGGTGAATCATACAGACAAAGGCCTTAAGGTCCTGACAACAGTGTCTTTAAGAGACTAAATCTCGTATGTCTAGAGATTATTCATAAAAAAAGTATCCTGATTTTAACTTAAAATATATTAATTGAGTCCAAACTGGAACAAAATTTCTGTTGAAGAGTGGAACAAACTCACAGCATCTACTCATCTGGAGCAAGCAAGATTCAACACAGGAACCAAGATAAAATACCAAGAAATATTTATCTCACCTCTTTACATGTATTAGAGGATGTAGCGCAGCCACACATGTTTACAAAGTAAAAAAAAACTTTCTGCGCATGAGGAAATGTGAGCAAAATGCACCCTGATGATCCATCCGTCTCAAAATCCCACATGAAAGTGGAAATTGTAAGTTTGAAAACAATTATATGGCTCAGGAAGTTTGATTTCTTTCACCGTCTCACCAGACAAAGAGTCTGTGATTGTTTGATTTCTTTTTTTGGGGGTCGGAAAACAGTTGAGAGACATTTGGAAATCCTCCATGTCAACACAGGCACTATCAGTTGCTCTCTGCGTGGTCTTGCTTACAGTGGGGCGAGTGTCACATGTTGGCCGTCGTTCATGGCACACTCAGTCAAAGCACAGCCAATCTACTGTTGTGATAAGATAGTCAAAGATCACAACATCATTTTTAACCAAATCAGCATATCTTAGTTCAAAGTGAACCTGACATTTTTGAAGAGATAAACAAAGGTGGTGGTGTCAACAACGCACACCCTTTACACATAGTACTGTAAAACTAGTTGAAAGTATGAATATTGGTGTTTTTACGATGGGTCCACAGACGTACGGTGAGAGGATAAACAAACAGCTAAGGCTGATGAAATTTCTAGCTGAATTTTTGTCACCGGACCATCTCTGCACAATGGAAAACTCAGCTGACTAAAAAGTAGCTCTATTGTGAAGAGAAAGCAGTGACAGGGGAACCTAATGAGTCCGATCTCTGCTGCCCCTACATTTGTCTCTCTCTCATTCACACACACTATAGATAGCCTATCACCCTCACTACTCTAATAGACAGCCTAGCTGGCTAAGAGGAGAACCTGAGACATGATAGGGGATTATAAAGCTACTTTAATCTGCTGCCTAGCTGATGTGGTTTAGTAGCTTGGTAGCCACTAGTCTCAGTCTCAAGCTTTACTAGGGACCTGGATCAGTTTCAAAAAGTTAGCTAGCTCCCTTTTGTACCAGCCACCAACACTCTGGAGCAGGAAATTCGATAACGCCACACCACCACCAGATTTATGTTACGATTGTGCGTTCAGATGGAAGGTAGAGTGTAAATCAAGTGATGATTACAGGGATGGGAAAGAACCATCTACTTTCATGCATCAAGCATCTACTTTAACTGTCCTGAGGATCACAAATCAAAGTGTATATATGTATTAATTAGCCCAATATCAAAGACCCTGTGGATTATCAACACAACCTAGTCATCAGGTTACACTGCCTGGATTGCCCCCTCTACAACATGCAACACGCAGAACCCCAAATAATGTTTATCTTCAAGGCTGCTGCTGGTGAACAAGCACTAGAACTAACAGCATATCGTCAAGCCTTCACAACGAGAGTTTGAATTTGCTTGTTTGGTAAATATGGCTCCAAGATAAACAAAATGATAAACATATGGTTCACACACAGGTTTTTGGGGCAGCTATCTTTGTTAGGACACTGTATTGATACCGATGCATTGTGGGACAGCAAAACTGAAACTGTTTCTGTTTTCGTGTGAAACCCTAACTTTAACCTAACCACAACTCACATCTTACCCCCGAACCTTAACCGGGCCTAACCCTAACTTGAACCTAACCCGAATTCATATTGTAGCCTGAAATTCAACCATAACCGGTTCATGCCTAACCCTATATTTAACCTTTCACCACAACTCACATCTTACCCGGAACCTTAAACATAACCAGATTGTGTCTAACCCTATATTCAACCTTAACCTTACACCACAACTCACATCTTACCCCTGAACCTTAACCATAACTAGTCCATGTGTTACCCTAACTTTAATTGAGCCACATCTCACATATTAACCCTGAACCCTAACTAGGACCTCCAAAACGATTGCCTCAGTAGGACTGAGCTTTGGTCAACATGAGGTCCCTGGTCCTGGGAGCACAAGTGTTTATACTGGAAAAGGTCCAGATGATAAACAAAAACGAGTGACACACACACACACACGCTTTTACACACACACACACACTTCTCTAGTAACCTATCACACTGATCTTTCCAGCATGTCTAACCCTATGAGACCATCTGTGCCAGATAGACACACTTACACACACTTGGATAGACGACTATGTTTGTCTTGGACCGGTATCAACACTGAAGCGAGATAACCGGCCTGCTTTGGGGTTAAAATGTGGTTTAACGGGTCAACTCCGCGCTAACGTTATCCCAGGTTAAGCTAGCTTATCCGGTTAGCCCTCTTACCTTTTGTGGGAGACCAGCGCAGCAAAGCAACGCCAACAAGATGCACCACACCAGGGCCCGGCTGCTCACCGTCCAGTCCATGTTTCGAGGTCTCAAACCGGGGTAGACGAGTGGGTCCGGACGGCCGTCGACTACATAGAAAACGTGGATTTTTCCGGCTCACGAGTGGACGTTGTGAAACATTCTTTTTATTTTTTGTATCGGCGCTGTGGCGTTAGAAGCTTTGATCCAGAGCAAGCAACGTTGGTGAGATCCGCTTCTTCCTGAAATGAGAACCGAGGGGGCTGGGCTTTGGGACAGACGTCCACACGAGTGGAGGAGGGGAGACGTACAGCCGCTGTGGACCAATCAGAAGCGGCTCTGCTGAAACAGGATGTGGTATAAACCCACATCCGGGAGGGGACATTTCTTTCTGCAACACTCCTGTAGGAAGCATGCGTTCTCCGGGTCGACCTGCTCGACTCGAAATAGTTGCCTCAAATATGGAAGTGAATCGCCAACTGCTTTTATCGACTAGTCGTTATTACGGGTCAGGAGGTTGAAGAGATATTAGTTTTAATTTGATGATACGCTAAAAATCATGCGTGTACGAGCACTGAGACAAGGCCGCACCGGCCAGGAGAGTCGCATGGTAAAGTTAATGTTTTCTTAAGTCTCAAACTGCACTAAGAAAACGTTTAAATATTGTTATTTCTCCAACTTACATGTATTTTAATGTTTTTCCACAGAGCTGGCGATGAACTGGGATTGAGGCGATTGCTCACCCACACGTGGAGCTGCAGATAGAGGCCTGCTAAGGTGCGTTTCATTATTAATCAGGGAAAACATTTGGAATTATTTTCTTTCCTTGGGTGTTACGAGTGATGATTTCTATGCGTTAGACTTCTGATGTTTAAATGAAGTTAACTTTTAATCTGACATGTCCCACTAACGCCATTCCAGAGTGTGTGTGTGTTAAATGTGTCTCACTCGTGCATTTTTATCTTTATGTGCAGATGCTGTTGACGATGGTGGAATGATCTCTGCATTAACAACATAGTAAGTATTTGTCTGAAATCTCCTTTTGTATTTTTAAACGGTCATGTGTGATGATCATGATGCGTTAGACTTCTGATTGACTCTTGAAGACAATTTATCAACCTGACATGACCTGCACACAGCATTTGAATGAACTGTATTTCAATAACATGCTCATTAAAAGTTGTTTCCTCTGCTGCAGGCATCCTGCTGTGAAATGGACCAGAACCCTGTAAAGGACAAGATGACACCATGGCTTGTAATCTCTGCATTTCCTGATCAGTTTTTGATCTGTAAAAGAATCTGAATAAAGCATTGTTTTTAAACCTGTGTTGCTTTCGTAATTTCACTGTGCATGTTTTGGTAATGTGGATTTGTCTATGCACTCTTTGGAACCTGAGCGGCTTTTCCATTGGCCGCTCACAAAGGCCAAGAGCGGTGCGAGATCATCTCTTGTCATAACTGGAGTTTCTTGGCAACTTTCCCAAGTCTCTCTTTTTAAGCAAGGCACAAAATCTAAACATACTAAAGTAATATCTTTTCATGCAACTACATTAAAGTAGGGAGAGAGAAAGTTGAAGGAGCCTATTAATGCTGACATTATGTCCTGTAGCTAAATGAATCTTAATCAAATTAGTACTTTACTGACTGCTGCTGTAAGTCGACATGTATGTCTTGTGTTGCATTATATTTTCAATGCATTTTTCTAATTGACATGTACAGCAGTTACATCTGCTTGATGTCATAATCAGACTGTGCTGTGACACATGTACAGAGTCGAGACATGAGTGGAATATTTTATTAGCAACTTGTTAACACCATAATCAAAGAAATATTGCTGTAACTTCTGCAATTGTTAGGTCATCAACAGAAGTGTTATAAAATCTCCAAACAATAAAACAGGATTTTTTTTTATCTTTGTTTTATGACCCTGTGAATTGTCAGAGACGTTGCAATATCCAGCCCTGGTAAATGTCACTGTTATAAGATCAAATTATATATTAAAGATTCAGTTATTACGATATGTAATGGGTTCATATTTGTATACATTTATTATTAAATAGATGGATCCTTATGAGAATCTGGCATCCTGCTATTTTTTTGCCATTTTCTGTCTTGATCACAAAGTGACGCAGTGATTCTTTACAAGCAAAAGGTTTTATTGATCCACAACGATCAGAACCATGACATTCTGTGACATCACTGAACACAACAGCAATGTTTGATATTTTCACCACTGTGAAAATGAACAACACCAAAACAAAGGGCATGTCTCAACCGACAAGTAATGGCACAAAGACTTTTTTTTTCATATCTATCCTCAAAACGATGCAACAAATGTGGTGGCTCACAAGAGAGGAATGTTTATTTTTAAAGGCACTTTCTGCCTCATACACTTTGCCAACACACACATTTTAATGTAAAACATGTAAAGTAAAAAGTCACCTGGCAGATTACACATTTGCTGTTGTAGTTTATTGGTGTTATTCCTCTTTAATGTGTACAGTACAGCAATAACAGCAAGTAAATAATTTAATTAAATTAGCTGGATGTCTGCTGACATTAAATAATATGGCTAATATCCAGTATGTTACTTATTGAGATAAAACAGGAAGAGCTGGTATGTCTCTGAATCTTTCTGTTGACAGTTGAAGGGTTTCAGCCTCTTGCTGCTTCCTCGAAAAATTATCTTATGGATTTCCAGCTGTTATTATCCAAAATTCAAGTGTACAATCAGTGGAGTGGCCTCGGCGTGAGCACGGGTTAATTATCCGATTGTTTATTTGTCACACTAACCTCATACAGGAGACTTCAAACAGGACTGAAAGATTGCTTTGGCAAGAAAAACAGAAAATTATTACTTTTGCTCACGTCTGAACAGATCATGAAAAGAAGCATGTTGCGTATAAGCACGGCGTCAGTGAATGAGATATTCCTGGAATGAGCTCCGGAGCTGCATTCCGATTTATACATTCATCAGACCTAGGCAATGTGTAGCTGCTGTGTTTGCTGATATATTTTAACCTACCCCACTAACATCAGTTTTAGCTCTAGTCCCTATACGACACAGTAAAAAGCAAACAGGCTGAACGCCATAAGTGTCCATAGCGGATTCAAACTGTCTTCGTACCTCCGCACACGGCGCCGTTGATCTGTTTGCATATAATAAGTGCCAGGCGGCTGGCACAGGCAGCAGTGTGGATGGGTGACAAATTAATCTTGATAACCCTGTGAAATGTGCAGTTAAATAGACGCAGTGGGCTTCCAGCACAGTCATCTCTACGGTTCAGGGTTCTTCCCTCACTCAGACGTACACACTCTCCACCAGTGGCCTCAAAAGTTCTCATAGAGGTCGCACACAGCTTCCACAGTACAACCACCGCGTTTGGTGCAGCTGTACATCACAGGTATTATGGTTCTTCTGGTTGAATCAGATGGCTATTACTCGACCCACCCCTACACTCTTATTCGTTAAACAGCCTCAACGTGTATTTCATCTGACAATGAAACATAATATTTGATGTCACACAAATAAAACAACTCTTTCCTGTTGCTCTCAGTGGCAACAAATGATTGCGAGCTCGCCAGCACGTCCAGTTTTTGTGAGCGTGTCCACTGACATTTGCCCCAATGGGACAGGGTTATGGGTAAAACCATCGGGGGAGTTGGCCCAGTCCATTGCTGCACCCGCAGGTTTTTGAGTTGGCGGGGACTTGTCATTTTGCCACGGTGATAAAAATGTCCATCAGTGTACGCTTTGACCAGCAGTCTTCACAAGTCGGAGACCTCAGACTCCTCCAGCTCTGGGTCCTTCAAGGCATCGTTTGTCACAGTAACCAAGTTGGCATCTGAACGTGTGTCCATGGCAGAGTGCATTATGGGTAGCCACACGTCGTCCATGTTTGGCATCACAAATATTTTCTGTGGGAGGCAGAATAACAAGTAAAGACATTTCAACGAGAGAAAATAGGGAAGGAGGGACACTGACATTTATTCACAGGCTGTTGTGAGTGTGTGGAGCAAGAACCATCGATAATAATATAATATAAAAGAGTCAAATTAGATTATGTCTGTTAAGAACTGGAGAAAAATAACTGATTTACATCATCGACCGCACATCAAGCCCAACGCTGTGATGTCTGGACACTGTTTTGGCATTTGTTGAAAGCCAGATGTAGACACTCACCCACAAATGACACCCGTGCATGCTGCAACATGGTATTTTACTGGAGGCCTGGTTGAGGAGGGGGGGGGGTGCATAATGTTAAGCCTCAGAGGAGTCAAGCAGGGATAAATGCAGATGTGCAGTAGATCTGACAGGGACACTTTGCTGCAGCAGTTTGCAGTTGTGCCTCAGGGTCGTTATCTAGGAGCGGGCGTATCATTACTTTGGTCTCTATGAGAGGGGTGGGAAAGCCACAGGCACATTGTTTTAAGTGCGTGGAGGTAGGTTAGCCATAAATCAATCCCACTCCACTTTTATATCCTAAATTGTAACGTAGGGGGAGATTCTCTTTGTCCTCGAGTAAACTTTCAACTTCTCTGTGAGGTCTTTCCGAAGATTCCAAAGTGTAAGATGGAATATGGCGTCACCTCATAACCATGGTAAACATTATTTTTGATTAAACATCAGCATGCACAGGGTCCGATCTTCCCACTGCCTACCTGGAACTCCTGATTCAGCTTCTTCTCTATCCAGTCAGTCACGTGAACGAGCGTGACCTCCCTCTCTCCCAGCTTGGGCCGCGCTTTCAGCTCCAGGTGAGGCGGACTCCGGAAACCGTACCTGGCAGCCACGAGGAAACATTATATAATCTCATGTAAGCTGAATCAGTATATTAAGAGTAACATACAAAAGGTTACTACTCATTTAATAGTGTAGTTTTTCTTAGTTGATTATTGCCTCGTTTTTCATTTGAGGGATTAGGAGGTGAAAAATGAAATATCAGAAAATATTTATATAAAGTTTGTTAATAGAAATATATGTTATCTTTCAATCATCAGATTTTTCTTTGTGGCACTTTAGGTGTCCTCACTTCCCGGTCAGGAACATCTGCTATACATGCTGTCGACGGTTTCCTAATTAAGCTTGTGTGCCAGCTCACAGGGCTTATTTAATAATTTAATATTCCACGTCTATATTGAGAATACATGCAGTGCACGTTTGACCTCAATCTCTTCAATGTTAAGTATATTTATCTCAGCAGTGATTAAAAAATATTTCTCTTTCTTTGCCTGCATGTCTAAATTTGCCCAGCAGAGGGCGCAGTGTTATTTCTCTCTCCCCAAGATTCCCACAAGTTCACAGAGTTCATCCCTCACTCTTCAATGTCCTCCTCCCTGGTAGTAAACGTACCATATCCTGTCCGTGGGGGGAGGTGGGATGTTGACAGCCAGCGTCCCGCGGCACTCCTGCACCTCCACGGTGAGCAGCAGGGGCGTGTTGGACACCTCCTCCATCTTCTTCTTGATGAACTCCGTCTCCGTGGCCTTCTGGAAGTACTTCGACTTGGCTATCTTGTCCACGAAGCGCATGATCTTGCTGGGCCTGTGGCCTCCCACATAGCTACGTGAGCAGAGGGATGGAAACGGAGGTGGTGAGGAGGCAAGGAGTGAGTCAGATTCATAATTTATTCATAGCAACATCTCTTGCCACTCAGCACCCACAACTGAAAGGAGGAGGGTTTTTTGTGACTGTGTGTTACATTAAGTCAGCACCAAGCTTTTCAACATGTTGGACTGAGTGGGTGGGTGGACAGAAAGAGCAGAACATTCTACTTCAACCCATCAGTGTGATTTTATTTCTGCACGTTTTCCATTCAGATACTGGCCGATGTTGAAAAGACACATTTGCTCACCCCTCGCCTCCGGGCAGTATAGGTTTGTCGCTGACGAGTTCCTGTGGATCCTCCTCGTCCGATGAGCCAGCGCTAGACGACTCCTCATCGCTGTCTGCCAGACAGTATGTCCTGGGCCTGAGCCTGTCTCACACACACACACACACACACACACATTTGGACACACACTCCCTGTTGCAAAATCAGGCCCCAATGGTTTTGAACAGAACCACTAAGAAGCAAAACTAATTCCTATTAAAAACATCCTGTCTGAGATAGATAACAATTGAGAACACAATGTGTTGTTTGATAGACATGCATTTGTGGGCGTCTATTCTCAAACTCACCAGTTATTAGACAGATCCACAGTAAGCGTCCAGAGAGAGGGCAAGCACACAAAGATAAGAGAGGAAGAAGCAAAAGAAAAATGGTTGAAGCTTTGAAAAAAACAGATGTGACATCTAATATTGCTCAAGTTCAAATCTGTCCATTTAGCTCAGGGCTGTTTTGGTCAAGAGGATCATTCAATCATCATATTCATATCATCATATGGTGCCATCACTGACAATAAGACAATAACAATAACCATGGAGGGATTAAAACCATTTAAGAATTTTTTTTTATCAGGCTCAGTTTTCTATGCTGCATTATATAGAATTTACTGATTGTAACCATTCTTTCCCCTGCTCCCCAAGTCCCTCGCCCTCCTTCCCCAGTCGGGCCAGGTTCATCTTGGTCTCCAGTGTCATGAGGAAGGAGCCTGTGTAGGACAGCTCCACATCAAACCACAGACCTGGATGGAAAATGAGAGGGGACACAGAGGTATAAATATAAATATAAATATATAGAGAGTTATATATATATAGAAAGAGAGAGAGAGTTTCAAAATAAAAATCCAAAAGAATGACAAACTCTGAAGGATAAAGTTTCTGTTAATAAAAACAAGGATCTCCTGCTTGGTGTCAGACTCCCTTGCAGAGCTGCTGGGAAGGAGACCTATCTGAAAATGTCAGCTCCAGAGCAGCGCTGCCTCCTCACTTCCTGTGTACGCATCACAACGGGAGAATCAATCCGATTTTGATCCCCCTGCTGTTTAAATGAATCCTGACCCCTCCCCCCCCCCACAGCTGATCATTATTTCGCTGCCTCCTCGCTCCTTACTCCTCTTCATTTTCCACTCTCCATAAACACTCGGTGATTTGATTGTGTGTGTCAGCAGCGTCACAGAGAAGCTAAATGCCACAATTAAGTCAGGTCATGTCTGACAGTGTGTCCTTGTCTCTGTCTGGAACAAGAGACCCAGGGGAAAGAGACAGACTTGTGGATTTTAGAGGAGGCAACGTATCCAGACCACTCACATAACCACATGTTCACTTCTACATAGAAATACAATTATTATTATTATTACTACAGTATATCCGATAATGTTTTCAGTTTGTACAACAACTCAACCCCAATGTGAAATGGGATTTGCTCCAGCAGGTATAGAAAATGGATGAATGGTTAATTGGGTACACTACACTCTATTATATATGTGTGAGTAACCATAATTTGGTATTTCATCTCATGTCACGTGAACATGGAATTATGCATATTTCTATGTATTTATACACAAATCTGTATTAACTGAAAATATGTTTTTATTACTATTGTTTTTTTGTTGAACAAAAAAACAATAGTCACAAAACAATCATGACAAGTTAATAAATATTAAGGTATGGTATAAGTAGTGAATCATATGAGCACTGCTGATCAACTCCTGATGGTTCGTGGGTATATATCTGTGGGTGTGGAGGTTCAGACAGAACACATTACTGAGCATCGCAGACTCAGCCATGAAATGCGGCTGGCGGGAGAATGACTCATGACCGGCTCCCACAAGTGCAAAAGAAACCGGTAAAGTCTTTTCTACGACGTCCTTAAACACGACGTTCAGGGGGACAAAGCCATCTTAAGACAAATCCAGAATATGAACAGTGCAGATATGGAAACCTGCATATTAGATATTCATTTGAGAAACCAGTACCACACAACCTGTCCCTCATCTTTTCCCCCTTCATACACTTCTTATGTCTCATTTTGTCTCCAAACCAGCGGCCTCCATAAGAATCCATATGCGCTACATCTCTGTATAGTCTCCGTGTGCTGGACCAGTCCCTTTGTTGGGGCGCTAGGCAGGCGGTGGTGAGTCAGTGCCTCAGTAATGGATGAGGGGGACCCAAGACGTGAAGTTTAATCACTGTGGCTTAATAGAGCGAGGCGTGCAGAGCAGCCAGACGCCAGAGGAGAGAGGGGGAACAGGGAAGGATGGGGGAAAATGTCCGGATCCAGTAAGATGAAGATGTGTTGGGAAATGAGGATGGATAGATTGAGACGGAAAGAAAGGTGGGAGAATGTCTTGCTATAATGTCAGAAAAGCAATGTGTAAACAGCCCTAGGTGAAAATGAAGGACGGAGGAAAAATAATCAATCTCTATAGCAGACCACCAGGAGAGTCTGTGAAAAGCATGATGTAAGTTGCTCTTCCTACCTTGGTGATCCACTGAGGGTTTGGATGCTTGGAGAATCTTGGGGATGGAGAAGCCCATGTCCAGCTCTGTCAAAGTCAACTCGTTCATTACGTACGGCAGCTGAAACACAGGAGACACAACTGAGATGTGAAAACAGACGACAAAGCGGCCAGATATGACTTCAACTGACTGTACTGGAAATTCCTTATAGCTAGTATAATTCATACTAGCGTCAGTACCCACCCTGATTTTACTGAGCTTCATTTGGATCTTTTTGGAGACCACGTCGGCCCAGTACTTCTCTCCCAGGAAGTCCCAAAACATCCTCCCCAGGAAAGCGTTGACCCAGGCCTCAGGCTCCACAGTCTCTTCTGAACTCCTGCGTAACTGAACGAGACACATACAGGTGTGTACTGCAGCTTTATCAAACACAATATGCAGATCCCTTTGATCTACTGAAATGTAAATTAACCTATTTATACCTTCCATTAACATGCACTCTGTAAAAGCTGTTTACAGACATGCTCTAAACTCTTGTTCTTGAAATTGCAAATGTCAGAGTCAGTTTCTTTGGACTATCTTGTTTTTAGAATTGTCCATGTTGATTACTTTTCTAACACGCAACAGATGAAAAACTGACAAAAAAACAAAAGAGTACAATTATCTCAGGATGAAAAAGAGGTGCCATAAAGCTCCACAGGGCATCTTTAAGAGACTGACTTAAAGGGCAGACGACTGCTGGAGGTGTGGCACTCTATTGCACGCACCCTCTTTGCTGGGTCGTGTGCCCATGTCTTTTCAGCCTTTGCTCTGGCTAATACCTTTTTGGTAGTTTGGGGGCTGCTCTCAGGGCTGTTTGCGGGGCTGTCAGTGGCAGTCGGGCTTGTCTGTGGTGCCTGGGGGTTGACGTATTTGGCCATGTAGACATTATAGTCCAACAGCATCTTCTGCTTCACCCCTCCGGTGAAGCCACAGGAGGGAGCCGTCGAGGTGGAGGCTGGTGTCTCTGTGACGCAACTGTGGGAGCTCCTCCATGCTTTCCCGGCTGCTTCGCCTGCCCTCCGCCTCCGGGCCTCCGCCAGACTGGGTACTGCTGCTGCGGCTGTGGGAGGTCATGAGGGCTAAAAGAATAGAGGGGGTGGGGGGGGGTAGCAGGAAGAGAAAAGTAAAGGAAGGTTCAGTGTGTAGATTCAGGTAAAAGAGATCTATTGGCAGAAATTGAATCCAAAGGGTTAGGGTGAGGTGAGGGGTATTCAGCTGCAACATACAACTTCACCACTAGATGGTACTAAATTCTACACACTGAACCTTTAATGTGGTATAATTCGGCATCAACATTTTCAATCACTTCAATAATTTGTAAAAACGTGAAAGCAATGCACTTTGTGTTTTTGAATAGTTGGCATCTAAGCCCCTTTGTATTCATTTCTCAGTGCAACACTCTGAATCATTATGCTCTACAGAGTAGGGCACGCAGCATCCTGTCATTCACATTCGCTCTGAAATAGTAATTTTCAACATAACAGCTCGATGCTCAAATCATCTTCACAGTAATCCTGTTCACCCTGCACTGCTTTTTATCACTGGACCCACACAGTGCCAGTGTTTCCCTTTGAATTGGCCCTTATCCTTGCAGGCTTATGCTGCACAGTAGACCAGTGCTATAATATACTGTCTCTCTGTGCATGTAATCCTGCTGACCCATTCACACTCATCTGTTTGCTCCGTTGAGGGGATTGCCGGTCCCTAAGCTGAGGCTTATGCATAGATCTGATGGTTGTGCAGTTACAAACCCCTAGAGAATAGATATTCTGACTGTGGAGAGCGATGTGTGTCTGTGGAATTTAAGTATGTGTGTGAATTCACCGATTTACAGTACCATTTGAATCTTGGTTTGTGATACTATATATGCATAGCTCTGTCACAAACTCACCACTCTTGCAGGTGCTAGGCAGACTGCCCCCTCTCCCATCGGACTTGGTGCGGGAAGCCATGAGAAATCTCCGGAACCACTCCTCCTTTTCCCGGCCCGTCCTCCCAAACAGGTAGATTGTCAGATCACATCCTCCAGAAGCCGGTTTCTTGGGTTCCTCTGTTGATGTCGATCCTTCCGCCTTCTCGCCTTTGTCTGTCCTTTCGAGCTTCTCATCCGGCGCTGCTGATTTTTCCTCCCCAGCTTCAGACCTCTCTCCCTGGGCCTTGGACATGAAGTCATCCTGCTTCGCCAACTCAATGCAAATAGGGTACTTTTTATTCCAAACTCTTTTCCGAGCCAAGTTCTGGGGCATCAGGTACATCTACGGGGGCAAACAGAACGAGATCAAACAAACGCATGAAGATGATGATGTTACAGTGTTATATTGTTGCCTCAATTATATTTATTTTTGATATGGGTTTGCTTACGAAATCTTTTATTTTTGATGGGTACATTCAAATATCAAATATGACATATCATGTGGTATAAATTCTTGCTCGACATGAACTAATTTGAGTGATAGATGTGGGCTTTCCTGAAGTATTAGCTTTGTTACCAGGTCGTTGTACTCACATGGGAGACATTGAATTTTTATATAAGCGGTAATAGTGCATGTTCAGCAAAACATTAAGTTCATATGAAAAAATCCAAATCTAGCTTCTCTAAATGCAGGTAACAATCGAGAGTATCAATTCAGAGTAGAATGACCTTTGCTCCACAACACACTGACATGAGAAATGTCTTCTTACTGTCCTGCCCTCAGATATGCAAAACCATTGAGACAGCGCACCATTACACAACACACAGGGTCAGTGACCTGTAATATTCACCCCATGTTTATACACAGTGACTCTGAAAATTTGTAGCTTTGTCACAGACCATGACTTATTAGCATGATCATGCACTCAGGCAAAGGCAAATGTGAGAGGACGTATGCTTAATGTCACAATCTCTTTAGCTTATCATCAATAACTCAAATACGCTGGGCACACACACACACACACACACTTAACACATTAATATCCTCTTTATATCTTATGTCGACATCTCTCTACACTCGAGACTAACCTTGCTGTCGGTCAGGTCGTAGATCTTCTGGCTGATGTAGGTGACGTCAGGTTTAGGCTCATTGTGTGTGGCACGGCGGGAGATGTTCCTGTTTGGTTTGGACAGACGCAAGACGGAGCCCTCTAGACGGACGTAAACAGAGTGGGTCAGGGTGGCATGGTACATCTCCGGGTCATAGTTGTGGATCTCATTCATCCAGCCCTGAGAGATTGTAGGACAGAGGAGGGAAAGAGTTTTCATTACCGAGCCAAACATTTGCTTCCAAAGCACAGACACACATCAGACCCTCTGTACAACAACCTTAACACCTTCCACAACAAACTCAGCAGAGCGCACACTTCAGCCTAGGCCAAACTAGATCTGTGGGAGTTTAATGGATGTGCACCAAAATACACACTCTCATAAATATCAGTCCCCTTAAACAAGCCAGATTATTTTCATCAAGATCCATCTATTAGTCTCTAAGAGGAATAGTTGGAAAAATCTCAGAATGTTAAAGAAAGTGAAAAAGAGAAAAATCCTGGAACTGCCCCCTAAACTCCGGTGTTACCCGCCTACTCGTCTGCTCTCGGGTCTGTTATTCATATTTCAATATCAAATTTTGTGCGACTGCAGTCAGAGCTCCTCTTTTGGAACAGCTGTTCGCTGTAGCCAGGAGGCTCTGCTATACAACATCCCCACAAAGGCACACACACAACTTCACATGCTTATATAACTCCATCAAACTGCTAAACATCACAGAGTGAGGTGGGGAAAGGGTGAAAATGATGGTGCTGCTCTCATCTGGTAGTTTGATTCAAAATGTGGCCATAACAGGAGGTTAGGTGTAATGAAACCTCAGACTGTTGCTGCTGGTCCATGAGGCCGTAGAGTTTAATTATTCTACCTTGTCAGTCCCAGTGGATGCTCGGTGAGCAGAGCCAATACAATTGCAGCAAGAATGGAAAATTTCACAAAGTGTGAAAGGGTGATCAAATTACAAAGCAGAGAACTTATACTTCAAAGATGCAAACGAAAGACTCAATTCTGGATGAAAACTATAATTAATTTACACATTTTAGTTAAAAGCCTTAAAAACAACATCCATGCTTTTTGTCACCTTGAATATTCCTGGTTCTTTTATATCCAACTGGGCCACGTTCCAGTGTCCTATCCCCCCCCCTCCCTCTTCTCGTGCCCGATGAGGAGCGGCGAGGAGAGGACAGCCAGAGGACCAGTAAGGCCAACATGAACCCGGCTGCTATCCCATGCACCACTGCAGATACACAGGGTGGCACAGGAAGGACTAAGTACAAGTACCACAACTGTGTTAAGAAGAGGAGTCCAGTCACAGGCACAGTGTCCAACTCCTCCTCCGCTTTCTCCTCCTCCTCGGCATCGAGTTCGCTGCACAAAACAGTGCTGCCAGCGTGGGGATGTCGGGACCGTGCACATTCCCCATCTGGTGTCTCCGTACCAGCACTCAACTCAAAGTCTTCACTGTACAGTTCACAGAAGTCCTCGTCCTCCTGTCGAGCAACCAGAGCTGACATGGAGCAGCGGCCCAGAGTGAGAGAAGGAGACCTGTGGAAAGTGGACGAGGAGGCCTGCGTGGGGGCTGGAGATGGGAAGGAGAAGAAAACTGAGTCTGGGCCTCTGCCTGGTGGCGTCTCGTCCTCTTCTTCCCCTTCTGTCCCTTCCTCCTCCTTGATGCTGTAGTTGCTTGAACCTTCTGCATGTCCGTTTACTGCCGTCGCTGCGCTCAGCTCAGACGCACTGGAGGAGAGAAATTTAGCGCGGTGAGCGGCGCTTCCACCTGTTCCCGCGCCAGACTCATCCCCAATGATCTTACTAAAAAGCTGCAGGGGGTCTGACATCACCTCTGACAGCCGCCGCTTTGTGTCCTCTATCCTGGCCTCAACCTCTTGGACCTTGAAGAAAGACCGACCATCTGGGGACATGATCGGGGAAGAAGGGGCTGTTTTGGAGTCTCTACCTGCTTTAGTGACAGTGACGGGGCTGGAGGAGAGACGGGGCTGGGAGAACTGCTTGAAGAGCTGCATGTTGCGGGGTGGAGGCCGATGGGACGGCTGAGTTTGCTGCGGTTGCTGATGAAGATAGTGATGAAGAGGACCCTCTTGATGTTCGGCCTTTGAAGTGTCCGTGGATAGAGACTTAACAAAAGATTTCATTAAGTGCCGGTGCCGTGCTTGGGGTGGTGCGACAGTGGTGGCAGTTGTGGATTCTCGAGATTCAACGTCATTGGACAAAGACCGGACCAGGCTGAGAAAAGGTTTGGAGGACGACAGCGATGCTGACTTACAAGGGGAGGAGGCGACGGAGCTTGTGGATGGAGGATTAACTGTAGGTCGGTCTGAGGGCCAGGAGGAGCTGGTAGGTGGGCTGGAGTTCAGGTGGGAGTGGGTGGATGTGGGGATAATGGTCATGGCTGCAGAGGGCGTGTGTGGCTGGGGGTCGGAGGGTTTCACAGACAGGGTGGTGGATGAAACCGGGAGCACAGCAGCTCCAGAGCAGGCTTCTGCTGCTGTGGCTTCAAACTGAAGCTCCTCTTTTGCCTCCATTCCCGTAGTGACAGACTGGTCATCAGGCCCTGAAGCTTCTGGGCCTTGCAGTCCATGTGCCCCATCCACCTCAAATGTAGCTTCAACTGGTGCCCCGTAAAGCTCCTCTTCCTCATCGTCCTCCTCCTTCCCCAGGGCAGAGAAGTGGATGGTGATGGTGTCACGAGAGAGGGAGCGCTGCACCTGCAGCTTGGGTCCAGGGGCGTGACGAGGGGGAGGGGTGTCAGCATGCTGGCCACTTCCCCTGCTGCTGGTGCCCTGACTGCTCATCGCCACCCTGCACAGGGCTCACAGCCTGGGAGAGACAGATGGAGACACAAGCAATTCCCAGTCAATAACAACAGAAACAGATAAACACTGATCTGAAACATCAGAGCAGGGAAGGAGATTGAGAAACTGTAGTGCAAATCAACAACGTCACTACACACATACACACACACACACACACACACACACACACACACACACACACACACACTCTAGGACAGGGGAGAACAAACTCTATCTATGCTAATGTGAGTGGACTGGACAGGTATGTCCACGCTCCCCGATCCATTAGCTCTCGCCTGTAGCTGACAGACTGACTCACTCTCAGGCCTTTCTCTGTTTTGCCTGCTCCCATACTTATTCACTTATTCACCCCCACTATGGCATCATGATTAATGGGTTACCTCTGAACATACACAGCCTGAGGAGGAGGGCCATCAACATTTCAGATAACTCCATCCTCCACCGTGTGGTGGTGCACAGGAAAGTCGGCTACAACAGTGGATTCATGGACATTTATTCTTCTCTATATGAACTTAAAGATGCTTTAATTGATTTATTTTAACCACCGAAACACTGACACAGTTTTAATGAGGGTTTTGTCACTGTTAGCAACGGCCTTAACATCAAACATAGTGATTTAGCCCAAAGTCTGTATATAAATATTGATTGTTGATTGGGATATAATATTATTATTACTAATTTATATGTATTTCTTAAGAATTGTTGTGATACTACCCATTGTATTAGTTTTCCCTGTCTTTGAGTATTTAAATTGTATATATTACCGTGGTGTGACTGTCACATGTTGTGTAAGGTCTCTGCCTAATTGGGCCTTAAAAACATAAACAAGTGCCTTCATGTGACAAAGCTTCCTTCCCCCAGCCGGGCCTGACAACATGCAGGAGATAATCACACAACAAAGGAGCTGTTCAGCTTCAGTGATCAGAAGAACGAAGTGTGTCTGGTTCAGCCTCAACAAGGCAGAACCAAAGTCACTCATCATGCAGGGATTTCACTGAACGAGGCCTCATGCTGTTTCATCATGCCTGGTTAGTATCATCAAACACATACACACACAGTCAGTCTGCTTTGTTTGTTCCTCTTCAGCTGTGAAGGAGGGACAGAGGCAACAACAAAAGTGATTGTCTGAGTTTCTGAGAAAGCCTCAGCGCCCCTTGGGGCTCTCGTGTTTGCCCCGCAGCTCCAGACATTGTATTTGCTGCGATTGAATAACAGAGCATATGACTATCCTAGGCAGCCATTCACTCGGCTTTGCTACAATGGGGTTTTGTCTGTGTCATTTTGAGAATAAGTGCAGTGGTGAAGTGTAATTCAATTAAAGTCAGCAGAATGGTCAGCAACGGTTGGAGAGAGAGAAAATTGGGAGGATGACACAACAAAATTGATGGAGAGGAGAGGGTAAATGAAAAAGTGGGGAGACAGACTCATTTAGATGCAAGTGGTTGTTGTTGTCATTTAAGCCTGAAGGACGGATGGAGAGATTGTGGAGGTCGACAGGGTGATCAGAGAGAGATGGTTCCAAGTTTTCCTTTGGTCAGCTTCGAGGAGGAAGCAATCATACAGAGAGGAGAGGAGAGGAGAGGAGAGGAGAGGAGAGGAGAGGAGAGGAGAGGAGAGGAGAGGAGAGGAGAGGAGAGGAGAGGAGAGGAGAGGAGAGGAGAGGAGAGGAGAGGAGAGGAGAGGAGGAGTCTGGCACAGAGACAAGACTCATCCAATTAATCAAAGCGAGCAGGGCCACTCTAATCAGCTAAAGCCAGCACCATGGGAGACGAGAGAGAAGGGGAGGGAGGTTAAAAGCAGCCGGGTGAAAACATAATATGAGAGGGTGAACAGACAGGAAAGACAAAGGGAGCAAAGTAAGCAAAGGAACATGAAGTGAAAAGAGGAAAAAACGGCACAGAAAACATGTGCACTGAGCGACTTCTCTGCCAAAATATTTCCTCCTCCACATCTAAAATCCCTCACCACCCAAATGTCCTGCTTCAACTCGAAATACAATGGCACCATTAACATTTACTCGTTTCTTTGCAGAAAGGAAAGGAGGGAGGAGTGGTGGAGAGAGGGAAGCTCAGAGCGAGAGATGGAGATGTATTAATGGTCCAGAGTTTGTGCCGCCTTCAGCATCTTGTGTCTCTCTTCCCTGAGCTGAAAAAGAACTGGAAAATGACTTATTTACTGTATTTCCCTTACTCTATTAATTGATTCAACAACCCCAGCAAAAAACAAGCATTCTCTACAGTATCATTTTATGACAGATGCTGCAGCGGATTTCAAGTGTCTACTCTTCAGTCTCGTTCTTTCCTTTTCTTTGACAGACGCTCACCTGCTTTCCCTTCTCCTCTCTCTGCATTTGATGGACGGACGGATTCTGAGCTGTCTGACATCCTGACAAATATCCCCCTGCCCCGAGGAGGCGTGTGGAGTGGGAGGGATGTGTGTGTGTATGTGTGTGTGTGTGAGAGAGAAAGTGTATGCGTGTGTGTGTGTCCTCTTTCATAACCTCTGACGACCCACTGTCCTTACACAGGGGTCACACAACAGCAGATAGACTTGAACATTAAGGGATTATTGTTGAAATATGCTTATTCACGTCTGAGATTCAACAGCCTGGCAGCACCCAGTTATCCTAGCTTAGCACAAAGACTGGGAACAGAGGCAAGCAGCTAGCCTGGCTGGCTCTGAACAAAAGTAACAATCTCTCTGCCAACATCTCTCTCTCAAATACACAAAAAATCAGTTTGCTGTTTTACAGACGCAATGATTTCTTGGTCAGATTAACTTGCAGAGGATCTGACTCTGTCTACAGGTTGTGTTGCTGTACTTACTTTGTTGTATGCAATAAAAATCTGATACTACTTAACACCTCTTTAAACAACAGTGTGCGGATGTAATTGGATGCATCAGCAGGTGTCGCGGACAACTTCGACATGACGTCCACCGAGGAGGGGGGTTAACTGAGCATGCCGAATATCCACTCCACAGAACAAATGAGAAAGGAAAACGTGGAAACGAAATGATGGCTGGCGTCGGGAGGAGTGTGGTGAGTGGATGACTGCGTGGAAAATGGAGCAGGAGGCAGAACGGAGAGCAAGTCGAGTAAAAAGCGAGTCAGCGAGGCAATAAAAGGGGGGAGGGTGACTGGGGGAAGATAGATTGGGCGAGACAGTGAGATGGGAGATGAACGCAGGGCGCGCAGGGAGAGGCTGATGGAGCAGTGGATTGTCACTAACAGCCCCAAGACACTTACATGCATAGAATCTTGAGTTTTCTCACTATTAAATGCACACAAACACACACACACGTATGCACAAAATAAATGAACCCCGTGGTCCAATGATGCATGGAGCTGCCTGGATGCAAACAAACTGAGACAGAGAGAGGGAGAAGGATGGAGTCAGGTAATGAGCAGAGAAGGAATCACACGTAACAAACACACACCCCAGAGTTTTCTACAGGCTCCACTGTTCTCTCCAGGGAGCACAGGTCCCCGTCATCACCAGCCCCCTGGTTACACCACACACACGTAAACAGGCAGATATACTTCACTTCACAGCAGATAAGGGAATTGAATATATAAAGGTCAGAGTGAGTGAGAAACTAATAGTGTCACCGGTTGTTGTAAATGAAGAAAGGATGAGACAGGATAAGAGAAAGGACGAGGGGCACAGGAGACAGAACGGCTGGATCGTTGTCTCCACACCAACACAAGACATCTTAACAAAAGATCTACCCTTTGTCTCCTCACTACAGCTGGTAGGGAAACTCTGACCTGACTCAGACAGTGAGGAACCAACAGGAGCAGCAGGTCTTAAAATAGACCCAGGTGGGTGGGGGTGACATGGGTGGGCGGGGCTTAGTCCCCCTAACTCTCGGCTGGCCAGTCAGAGCTCGCGCTGGGGGGGACAGAGAGTTAGATGGAGGAATAAATGGATTTGTGTGCAGAAAAGAGAGAGAAAGGCCGAGGACAGAGCCTCTGGGGAGATGACTGACTTTCCAGGAAAAAATACGAGAAAGGGATGTAAGCACGAAGCTGTGCGCGTGGCTGCTCTTTCCACAGCATCGACTGCAACACACAAGCCAGTGCACTAACAATTACTTTCATTATCAAGAATGTCTAAAGAATAAATCAATCACTTAGTTTACAAAATTCCCCAAAATGGTTTAAAAATAGATGGCCCAGCCCAACCTTTGCCACCTACCCAGTTTGGACCATCGCACTTGCCAGCTTAGTCTGGACCAAAATAACAGGGTGAGAAAGGTGCCTCGGTTCAGACCACATGCCGACATCAAACACACACCCATCCATTAACCAATTAGTGTCAAGTATAGATAGACGCAGCCTACGTAGGCAGATCTAATGTTAACAATGTAACAAAGATCGGAACCTGGGTTTAACTCCCTCAGTAAACTAGCGAAATCTTACACTTAAGAATCTGTAAGAAACTGTTGAGGCAGCAAATTATGGCCATTTTGTCTTTGAAATATTTCTGAATGACTAACTAGCCATTTAAACTATTGTCGATTGTTATATGTCAATTATCCTAGTAAATAAATCAATAACTTAATTTAGTATCATTTTAAAGCAGGAAATCCTGTCAAACAGTATATCTATCACATTATGTAGCACTAAGTTGTAAAGTTAGATCAACCCAGCATCAAATAGGAATCTGTAATTTTGACTTTAAATTTCACAGCAGCCTTCAGCTCTTCCAGAAGGGAACCTCCATCATATTGACCGTAAACACAACTGACTGCCTGACACTCGATATCAATGTGTGATGTGTCAATAAGCCCCTCGGTCGAACATCTATTTGAGCAACAGCAACAAACACATGCAACCAGATCTCCAATTGCACACATGAAAAACTGTGCACAGAAATCAACACAATCCTGTTTGAGCTCAGGCAGCATCAGCTGGGAACACTGGTGTGCCGAGCAGCCTCGTCTCCGAGAAGAGGAGGAGAGGGAATAAAGAACAACAATAAAGACAACAGCCAGGGAGCTGCTATGCTGGATCAAACCGGTTTTCTTCACCTCTTCTCTCTCTCCTTCTCTCTCTCTCTCTCTCTCTATAACCCAGAATCCAACGACGACACGTCAAACATCAAGCCTCACTGTCGGGTGGTTGCCATGCCAACAATGAAGCTTTCATCTTGCTCTGCGCTTATTCCTGTGCTCCTCCTCACCATACAGCCTTGGTATCCTAAAGGTTTATGAAGGACAGGGAAGGGTTGTCTCTTAGTGTGTGTGTGTGTGTGTGTGTGTGTGTGTGTGTGTGTGTGTGTGTGTGTGTGTATGTGTGTGTGTGTTTACACATAATGCCGCTGAATTGGGAAACACATATTGAGCCATTAATAATCTGTGTAAAAGCTGCTAGACAACCTGCAACCAGCCAGAGGGTTTGGTATTGTCCATAATCCACCCAATTATATGATGAATGGAGGGATGAAGGGAGAGAGACATGAAGAACAGAGACAGGGAAAGAAAGGAAAACATCCGGAATGGGTCGAGTGGTACAGATAAACTCTAATATTAGAAATGTAGCCCATAAGAGTTGGCTGATTTGTAATCAAAGGCCTCAAAATGAAGACAGGGAGAGAATTACAAGTGGCTAATAAGAGATAGTATAATATTTGAAATTAGTATTCGTTGGCTGCTGTGTGAAGTTACATTTATCCTTTTGGGAAAACTCTTTTAAATTAAATTTACATTTATGCCCGTACACTGTATTTACCCCAAACGACTCCTGCTACAATCCCAGCATCAGAACTGTCTGGAAGATCGACATCATTAGAGAAATGTAGGACAGTGAAAGCAGCTTTAAATATCTGATCCATTTTATTTCCCCCCCCCCACATCTTTGACAGTGATGTGCCCAAACAAAAGAGGCATCAGCACACAGACTGAGCAGAATTTGCATATTAGTTACATGGAATAACATGGGGTGGATTTCCATCAGAGGTTCTGTGGAAACGTGTAATCTTCACTGTATTTAACGTTCTGCCTGTGTCTCCCTCAGACTCTGCAATCCATTTTCAATTTCCTGACATATCACAGAAGGGCTGTGTATGTGAGAATGCAAATGTCTGAGTTACATTACAACAACCCGAAAAATCTAGTTTCTCTTCTTATTATGAGGCTATGTAGTTCCCTGGAAACAGCTGCAGGGGTCTGGCGTAGATTTTAGCAATTAGAAATGTTACTCAAAGAATATATCAGGATATTCTGAGCTTTGAATTAATACAGATTCCATTTTGTGTATTAGTTAGTAAAGAACAAAGCACTCAATGTAATTATGAAACTCAATGATATGATTTAATGAGATAATTTAGACATTAAAGAATCTCTGTTATGCAAAGGAATAAGATATTTGGGCGTTTGTCTTACAAAGATGATAAACTAGACTATTCTGGTACTTCACAGGTCACACACACAACAGGCTTGCGCAAATAAAAGTATTAATTCTGTGGGCAACTCAAATCTCTGTGTGTGATCTAGTCAACAACGACTTCCTCCCTTCTCTCTAATGTCAATTTCCTGTTTGGCGAGATAAGAAGAGCACCGCCCATCACCCTCCCTCTCTCTTTAGTGGAAACAGGTGTATCCTCTGCAGATTCACTCACAGTATTTCTCCAGCTGCAGCGAATCACCGCTTACCGCTCTGCTCAGCTTTGGAGCCGACTGTTTGCTCTGTCAGTGTGCTTTTATTAAATTCATATCCCGGTGAATAGCTGGTCTCACACACACACACACACACGGCAGCGTCAGAAGCCATTAGCTGTGACACTTGTGGCTGCTCATCAGAGTGACAAGAGCCGCCGGCTACTCAGCTGGCCTTCTCGTTTAAAATCACTCTGTGTGTGATTAGGTGCATATGTACAGTATGTGTTTGAATGCAGTAAATACATGTGTGTTCCATCCACAATCAAAACATGATTCCATAGAAAATTATCTGGCCCACCCGTCTTTATGCACGTCCATCTTCACTGTTGGGTTTCTGCACTTTCTTCCCCAGAACCCCCGTCCACAGACACACAGCAGCACGTAGCCAGGCTATAATGTAATTGGATTTTGGAGAGTTACTCCCCCTCAGCAGTAAGACCTGGTTCTCAGATCTGAATCCCAGTTCATCCTGGAGGTGTTGGAACGGGTTGAGGTTCCACAAATGTGCACTTAAGTTCCTCCAAAGCAAACAACTGTTTCTTTATGATTCTCACTTGTACATGTGGGCATTGTTATATTGACAGAGGAGAGGCCATTCCCCAAACTGCTGCCATAGTGTTGCTTACATTTTTTCACAACCTCACAGAGGAGGCACTTCCCATCATCTTACCATGAAACCAACAGGTTTCAACATTGAAAAGGGGGAAATATCCGATATGTTTGCACCTTCAACTCCTGTCTCGTATATAAAAGTAAACAATGAAAGTGATGCGAGTAAATGTTACAACAGTATTTTAAAATTTGTACATTATAAAAGGAGAAGTTGTGGTTTGACAACAGCCGGCAGAAACATGCAAGTAATATAAATGCTACTACATGATTTTGTCGTGTGCTGAGCTACAGTGGTTACTGTTCTGAACTTCCTCTTGCACCTAACCACTTACAGCACTTCTCTAAATTTTGTCTCTCCAAAGTTGTAAAACCAAAACTGGTTCTGGGAGTGCACACACACGCACACTCACACACACACGCACACACACACACACACACACACACACACACAAACGCACACTCATTCACACACTTACTTTACACTGTCTTGACCAGAGTAATGTGGCTCCATAAGGGAGAACACCCAACATATGTGTGTAGAAGGAGCATTTGGGTTGAGTGCTGACTCAGCAGATGCCCTAAAGCTAAATTAATCATAACTCAGTAAAATATGTGAACTGCATTTCAACCTGAAAGTTCACAGCCCGCAGCATGAGCACACACACACACACACACATGTAAACACAGATGCATGATATAGACACACATCCCCATCATATCCACAGTTTTTTTGTTCATATTGGGTTTTCATTTTTTCATCTACTTTAAATTTTTTTTACTTCTCTGTGGATCTCCAGTGTTCCAGAACGACGGCCTTGTGACAGCCTCTTTTTAGTCACTCAAACAAAACCTTATTCAGACGGTCCAGCTGCCACTGTTTGCTTTTACCCTCACAGCAATTTGTGTAATTAAGCTGCAGAAAGAGCTCTGGACGTGTGTGTACAACACACACCTTTATATCGGGGACGGAGCCATGCAATGAGGAACAAGGTCAAAGATGTGAATGAGGTCTGGGACCAAGGGGGAGTCGTCGGGATGGGGGGGACACGAGTAAAGAGAGGAGAAGTGAGACGGGGGAGAAACCATTCAAGACCATGGTTCAATTTGAGCACTTCCCCCCTCCCACACATACACACACACACACACACACACACACACAAGGTCAAAGAAGAAGATGAGGAGTCTTACCTTGAGACTCTAGCGGCATTCAATCTCTTCCCGCAACACAACCTGCACTGACACACACAGCACAGCCATGGATCAGGGTCCTAACATGTCTGGGAAAACAGAGACGGACATAAATTTAGTTTTAAAGGTGGACATAAAGTGTCTCACTGTCACTTGACACATCTTGTGCTACTGCTACAAGTATCTTTTATTTACAATCCTCAGTTTATCTCCTGGTGTAACAAGAAGTCAGTCGACATCTGATATTTATTTTGATAATGAAAGTAAAAATGACAAACATGTTTTTCCTTTTTAAAACCAATAATGAGCTGAACAGATTCATTCAATTGTCACGGTCATTAAGTGAAAGAATAATCAGCAGATGAATCATAAAATCAAATAAAGGTTAGTTCATGTTAAATGATACAAATGTTGTTCACTTGTAATTTGAGGTTTTGTTAAAGCGGCTTCACGTTTCAGTTTGACATGAGGGGGTGAAACGGAAGATCAGACTTTTGTGAGCCCTGGATATTAGAGATACTCTGATACCGATACAAGTATAGAAATGTCTCCAATACTGTAGAAAATGCCTGGTCTGGCCCTGGCGAGTATGTGAGTCTATTTCCTGATCCGATATGTCTTTAAAGTATATCAGATACAAAGCCAGAAAGATACTTTGACAATCTTGTGGAGTTTATTGTTGTGTAGTCCTAGGTTTCTTGATTTGTGTACTTTTTCAGTTATGACCTTCAAACTAGAGAACACAAGAAGTTCTATTGCATTTATTCTCCGTATGTTTTTTTCAAAGGGTTTAACCTGATCCAGGCCATAAAAGAAGCGATAGCAATCATCACATCCATGCACTGGTATTGTCTCAGTACTGAGTATCGTCCGATACACAAAGTTTATTGTAATCGGGAAAGAAAAAAATTGTATTGCAAGATCTCTTCTGGACATGAAGCATTATCACTCACTATATCACTGAGCTAAGTTCCCTAAGGATTGCCCTTCACTTTATCAACATGAGGACACTGGGCAGTAAAGAGCAACAGGCCCACAGCGAGTTCTGCCTGGAATAAAGAAGGGATTTTGGGTCTGATTCAGTGTCACAGGGATGAAAGCGGAAGTGACTGTTGATCTTGTATGACTGTGATGCTGTGGGCCTGTTATTAAAGAGGAGGAATCAGGCGGATGGAGGAGAAGTGGAGTGTTCACAGCAGGCGATGGGATAATGAGCTCAACAGATGCATCAGCCGCCTACAGACAGCAACACTTCCTCGAATAAAAACAGTTCCACGTTCCTCAGCTGTGGTTGACACTGGGAGGGATGTTGTTCATGTTTCTGTAATTAATAGGGAAATACTCACACACACACAGTATACTGTGACTACAGCATCCACACAGCTCCATTTAATGTGTCTGCTGTGAGTGGAAGTGAACATTACTGCAGCTCCTCTGCTTTTTCTTTGCATTAAAAACACATTTCTAGCTGCTGCTCTTCCATCTCCATCCGTCCCTTTGTCCTCCACACACCTCAGCCCTGCTCGGTGTCTGACCGGAGGCGGACCGTGATGCCCCTGATCCACGGAGCAGAAACAGCTGACAGGGAAGACATCGCAAGACAAATATTGAATAATAATCTTACCTCAGTTATCGCCTCATCCTCCGCCGGTGGCTCGCTCCTCATCCAAGCTTCGTGTCTGCGTAATGAAGATGGAACTGTACGTGGTGCGCGTTTATCCGCAGCTCGGAGCTCGGCGGGTAGCCCGGGGCTGGCTGGCTGTCTCTCGGGTTCTGTGGCCTGTGCAGCCCGGAGAGGAGTCCGAGCAGCGCTGCAGCGATCAAACGCGACCCTGACTTCACGTCGCACGAATGCACGACATCCGGGCGCGTACTTGTGTTTTGGTGAATGGGAGCTGGTGAGCGCCACACCCCCACCTTTACCTCAGCATCCACACGGTGCCTGCAGCCGGAGCATCCTCCCCTCGGCGTCGGCGGATCCGGTGAATCATGTTGGTTTGCGTTGCAGCAGGAGAGGGCTGATATGCGTCATGGCGTTGCAGTGCGCGGGTTCCCTTCTCCACGACCCTGCGTCCCTTCGATCCGGGCTGCAGCATCCACACCGGTGACCACACTCGAAATCAACTCAGAGTATTAAATCAATCGATTAATCTATAGGTCGATCATAACCCTGCAGCCTACACCTGGATCAGCTCCACCAGGTGCCCAGGGTTCCCGGCAGCGCAGCACACCCATCCAGAACGCAGCCTGTTGGAGTGCATCGCGTCAGGTTGTGCGTGGAAAGGCTGCCACCTACCGGGCCGAGGCGATTGCGTCAGAGGAAAGTGTCAACGTCTCCATGGAGATCACAGCCTCTTCCTCTGCCACCCGATGACGTCTGCAGAGCGTGGTTTTCATTATGAGTTTAATTTTAAAGGGATAGTTCACCCCAAAATGAAAATCCACTAATTATCACCACTATGTCGATTGAGGGGTGGGTAAAGTGCTCGAGTCCGATAAACTTGCCTTTCCTAATGTTCTTTCCTTAGATGAAGTTTTACCACGGTCTTTATTCTGTGAGGAAACAGATCAGCATCTTCTTCCTGAGTCAAAAGAGGCAGGATGGAAAAACCTGCAGACTGGAAAGGGCATGTGAACTGATTCGTGGGCTAACAGCACCACCTTCAGGCCACAGTGGAAACTTGACACAAGAGGTATTTTTTGCTGCAAGAAGTCAACAGTAGATTCAGCTGATTGGTTGAGAGGAGCCACTGAATCTCTGGAGGACGGGAGCTTTCTGTATCTGACCAGGGTGTGATCACCCACCTGCTGTGAGCAGGATGCTTAACCGGATGTTCAGCACCACAGCCTCCAGCTCCACCTGTTAAAAAGCCACGACCCCATCAGAGTTCAATTTAAGAATGGCAGGAGTTCTTCAGTATAAAGGGAAAACTAGCAGGAAACATTTGGTTGACATTTTTATTATTAACAATGAAGAACTCACATAGGGATTTGGCCCACACCGCATTCTGTCATCCAGCCCACATACTTCAGTCATGGCATTTGACCGGTCTGCTCCTGTTTGCCTGATCTGGGCCACAAGTCAACCATTTACCGCTACAAGGTTTTTCTTGAGCTATTTGGGCCATATTCTCCATTTACCAACACTGTAGTAACTCATCCAGATTACACCTTGCTGAGAGCACTGCATGTTTTGAGATATTCTGGCCGCTATTTTACAAGTGGGCTACTTAAGGCTCATAACTATTTTGTGCGTGCCACAAGAGGGTCAGAAGTGCTGCCTTATGGGAAACTCCCTTTTTGCATTTGAACCTGCAACATTGCTGTAGGTCATGGATTGTGTCTTAACCCCAAAACCTGTGAGGCCATCCCACAGCCACAGACTCTGGGTCAAGGAAGAATTAGTCATATTTTTGTGCAGATCCAGGAATATCTTTTCACTTGCTTCAACATTGCGTTATAGGGCGTTATTTTTTTTTACATTATCATCATTACCATCCTGATCATATTTAGAGGACTGGTATCTATGACTACGTGCAATCTGATGCAGCTTGATTGAATTTAAGTAGACTGTTGGCCCTTGGTGGAGGAACGTGTTCTGCTGAGTGATATTCTAGTTAATATTTTGATGAGCAATATGAGCTTGATTCTTTTATAACATTTGTATGAGTAATATTAGAAACAGAGAATCAGGAGTTTGTATTCGATGTGATGTCGGCAGCATGTTGCTCACTGTGTGTGATGATGGATTAATAATCTTTGTGTGTTGTCACTGTCATGTAACTGTAGATGTAAAAATAGAAGAAACACAGAAATAGAGAAAAGGTACAAAAAATAACAGGTTCAATCATCCCTCATATTAGAGGAGCTTCGCCTTTTGTGAGGTGTCAGTGGCCCTCTCTTCCTCTCAAAAGATATTTAACAGAATGATTCACATCAAAGCACTTGGGGACTCCTGCTGCTAACCTCAAACAGCAGACAGCCCATCCCCACTCTGATGCTCTAATAAGCATCCCTTTATGAAGTTCATACAACCCACTCCTCAGTGCATCACTGCAGATGGTGCGTGAAGCTAATAGCTGGAAAAGCAGCGCAGACCACCACCTCACTGTGACTCCTTTGAACTGAAGCATATGCAGATTGAACAGTGGGGAAGCAAGTATATGCATGTTTCTGTGTGTGTGTGTGTGTGTGTGAGTGTGTGTTTGTGTGTGTGTGTACCTGTTTTTCTTGCCTCCTTGGGACCTTTTCCATCTTAAATTCTCACCTTGTCAGGACCAGTGAACCTCATGGGGACCAAAGCCTGATCCTAATGAGGTAAAAAAACATCATTTCTGAGGTCCTGGTTAAGGTGAATGGTAAGATGTGTATTGTGATTTGGTTAAAGTTAGGGTTAGGCAGGAATTGCTTATGGTTAAATTGAGGGGTAAGATTTCGGTAATGCTCTCCACAATGAATGGAAGCCAATGCAAAACCCTATTGAGGATATCTGTGCAAACCTCAATGTTTGTTAGTGTGTGTGTGTGTCTTTGTGAGGACCATTTTGAGCCTAAACCTATGAAGAGAGGATATATCGGGAAGGCTAGGTCATTCGATAGGCTCAGGGTTCGATATTTAGTCGTGACTCTTAAGGTTTGAGTAAGGGGTCACGGAAAGCATTATACTAATTAATGTCTTCAATGAGATAGAAGTGCAATGTTGTGTGTGTGTGTGTGTGTGTTGTGTGTGTGTGTGTGTGTGTGTCCTCATACTTATCCTGTCGCAGCAGGGGAGAGACATGAAAGACTTTCTACAGTGTGTATGGTAACAGCACAGTCGTCCACTCGGTCTAAACAGCAGACGAGATGACAACCTCATCAGGACACGGTCGAATCCAGACATCGTCTCCTCTGTGTGTATCAATCAACACGCTCCTCCACACAGACACACACACATGTGCACACACCTTTCGGGGCAGTTGGCCAATCAGTGGTTCTGACTGAGTAAAAGCCCACAGAAGTGTGTGCATGGCACTTTCTCTTTTCCACACAGGCCTGTCTTTGTTGTGCGTAACCTTTTGATCTAAATTAAGATGGGGGCTTAGGTAGGCCAGTGTGTTTGAGCAGTGAGGTTGTGCTAAAGAGGGTAGAGGGAGGTGAGTTGCCACCTTTTCATCTCAACTCTCCTCTGCTTAGCTTTTTAACGAATGTCAACGCTGACAACAAAGCCTCATTTGCATATCATAATCCCCATCTCTCGACCTTCTGATCAGGTGTACTTGGAAGCACGGCT
The DNA here is from genome assembly GCA_038501795.1 of Pseudopleuronectes americanus. NCBI lineage: Eukaryota > Metazoa > Chordata > Actinopteri > Pleuronectiformes > Pleuronectidae > Pseudopleuronectes > Pseudopleuronectes americanus. The sequence continues at coordinate 5,650,963 of CM076732.1, forward strand.
GTGTTCTTTCAAAAAAGAGACAGAGATACAGAGCGAGCGAGAGAGAGAAAAAAAAACTCAGCTCACTTTGAAAGCTGTTTGAAGTTCCCTGCCAGAGTTCAAATAACACTAAAACATGTGCATGGCATTGAGTGGCTGATTTGTATTAAAAAAGAAGAAAGGCGGAGGGATGGAGGGATGAAAGGAGGTCATGGAGGGAGACTGAGGGAACATTCTGGAGCTAGTGAGGCCAAAGTCCTTTGGATCTCATGTGTGTGCACATACAGAGAAACAGACCTTTTTATTCAGGCTTTGACCTCAAACGTGCTGTGTTAGGTTATCTTGTTGTTTCCTCAAATGTTGCTCATATGTTTTGTATGGACTGGCGTTTTTGTGATTTGGGTTTGGCTAATTCTGAAGGAGCAAATTTGTGTCTAATGTTACGCAGATTTTCATCATGGAAGAAAAACAGCATTTTTCTTTATTTGTTCGATTGGTGCTTCACATTTACAGACAGCTGAGCAAAACTCTTCTGTCAAGCTTCCAAAGAGCTGCTGCTGGGCGATGGCAAAACGAGAGGAGGAGGCGTGGAGCGGTGGCAACGCTTTCTGCAGAGGTCAAGGTGTGAGTCTGCGTGAGTGAGAGAGTGTTATTAGCAGCTCTGCGTGTCATAGCAACAGATCCAAAGGTCACAGACCACCCCAACTGTGTGTTCACACACTCCATCATCAACCACCATGCAATCAACAGTGGCTGGACTGTTCATACTGGGCGGAGGGTTTGGATGACTCCCAGCACACATATGTTTCTGCCCTCTCTCTGTCAGATAGTCCTCCTTGGCTTGGACACGCTGTTCTCCGCTGCCTATGGTGTCTGAATCCAAGTTGTGAAGACCAGACGTCCTTTCCCATGTGTGAAGAGGGGCCTCCAGCAGAGATGCTTCAGCTCCTACTCATTCTCAGAGTCCTCCGTTTGGCCAGGGTTGTAAAGCTGGGCCCTGGGAGTCGCCGGCCTCCACTCTGATCCACTCAGCCCAGCACTGCAGCAGAGGCTGTCCTGCCAGCTCCTTTATCCCAGCTCCCGCACACCCAGGGCGGGCAAAGCCAGACTGACAGTCCCCCGCTGCCTCCAGAGCCTCCGTCTCATTTCCCCCGGTTGCCGCCCACCACCCCTCTCAGCTTTTCAATCTTCGAAGCAATTAGAAGGAGATCCCTTTCTTTTGTCGTCTGTCCGTGGAAAGAAGAAAAGGGAGAGAACGAGAGAAAAAGAAGAAGGAGGGCCAAGTTGTTGGTGGTGGTGGAGCCCGGGCCTAGCCAGGAGCCACTTGTGAAGCCCTGGGTATTAGGACTCACATGGTTTGTTTGGAAAGGCTTCTCCAGGGGCCAAAGTGGGATTACGTTGCAGATTGCAAGTTCCCATGGAAGGGGCCTATACCAGCGAGGGCTTTGGTGGGTGGGTTTCAGGTTGGGGGCCATAGAGGAGGTCTTTATGAGTTTGGGGTCCGTCTGAATGGAAAGGGCCAACTCCCAGCATGCTAGTCCTCCATATTAGATGGACACAGAGAGGCTATTGAAGTTACTCAGACATCCTCCTTTATTTCTTTCCTTTTCTCTCTCTCTCTCTCTCTCTCTCTCTCTCTCTCTCTCTCTCTCTCTCTCTCTCTCTCTCTCTCTCTCTCTCTCTCTCTCTCTCTCTCTCTCTCTCTTTTTCTCTCTCTCTATCTCTCCCTCTGCTCTTGAAGGCTAAGCTGTTGGCCAGTTAAGAAAAGAGTGATAGACTGTTCTCGGAGCTGAAATGATTCTTGTTTTCATTTTGTACGATCAAAATACCATCTGTGATTTCGAGCAAACATAATATGATACGACTGTTAAGAGGCTTCACTTTTAACCACAGTGTGTGTGACATCAAAGCCGCGGCTCAGTGAACACAAGAGATCACAAACATCTACTGGAGGTATCAGGCCCCTTTTTGTAGTGACGACAAATTCAGAACTTGACACAGGAAAAATACGAGTTATTCACAAATCAATAACTGCAAACACGTTGGTTTTACAAACAAAGTAGAACAGACATAAATACTATTACATAAAATGGTTTTATAATATAATATAATATCATTTTATTAGAATGATTGATCAGTGGCCCCTTTAAAAAACATATCTCATGAACAAACACAACGCAATTTATAACTAAGCGGGTCTTGTGTGCTGTTATTAATGACTTACTTTATTGGAGAAACACAGTTTTTCTGACAAAAAATGTGATAGCAAAACAACTTCCAAGAGAAACAAAAGGGAAAGGAAAGAAAAGAAAAACAACAGACATTGGTATGAAGAAAAGGAGGAGGATGAGAAGGAGCCGAGGGACCATGATGGAGTGTTTGAAGCAGTATTAAGATTAAGATTAAGATTAAGATTAAGATTCCTGATCAAGTATCAATTCAGAATTTAAATGATTCAACGGGTCTGAGCTTGGTTTATGATCGTTTTTTGTTTGATATTTAACAAAGTGAATGTCAAAATACCTGTCACTGTAAACATAAGCCTTTAATTAACCAATGTGCATTGCAGGTCATAGAACTCTCTTTATTTAACACATTTCTAAAATGTTCAAGAAATGAGACATTTTAAAATATTTTCATTGCTTTCTAAATAGAGGTTTCAAAATAAATCAGTATTATGGGTCTTATGTAGAGGCACTGTTCTCTGCCCTCTAGTGTTGAGCTTGCGCTACTTCAGGATAATATAGATGGTTTTAAGCCACACAGCTATCAGTATTGAAACACAGAAAAATACTTGCCTATGAAATAATTGAAAGATCAAAATAATATATACATATATTTTAAATTATCAATATTTATTCTATTTTATTTTATTATCAATGATAAACTTTATCTCCTCTGCCAGGGAGACACACAAACAAACACACACACACAACAAACACAATAAAACATTCCTAAAAACATGTTTTGAATTATGAATTATGGAAAATAAAAAGCAGATGTTAAAAGCAATGACATTGTTGTACTATTTTTTTTTAAAGGTTATGATAGATGCTAGATGATGATCTCAGAGACTGAAATACATACTTTGACTTTGTTGTACGTCGGAAATGAAGCCTTATTATCATCAGCTTTAAAGAGGAATAAAAAAAAAGGTCATTAAATGATGTTGGAGACATTTCTCTGAACGTGTCCACATTAAAGCAGGAACTTTTGAATCAGCATCATCGCTCTCCAGATGTCACACACACACACACACACACTACACCATCACTCTCTGTCTGTAGACCTAACAGCCTCTATCCCCTTTTTTCCTCTCCCCCAACCCCCTCCAGCCCTAGCCCTTTGAGCTGTGCCGTCGCAATGCATAAATACATAAATCTGGTGTCAGTGTATGCATATGTGTGTCAGTTTGTGTGTGTGTGTATGTGTGTGTGTGTGTGTGTGTGTGGGCGGGGGACGTCGACATATAGACGACGGGTCGGCAGCCCCACAGGCAGACCTCTTTCATGTGTCACCAGATCACAGACGCTCAGTGTTTACACACCAGACCCATCCAGACACATGACCAGCACCCCACCCCCCCAGACTCCGTCCCAGTCGCGTCCCTCCAGAACCTGTCACCCTGGCAAGGGCGGGGGGGTGGCGGGGGGGACTCAGGGACAAAGGCTGGGAGTCGACCTGGAGGTGGTGGTGCCAGACTGACTCTCTGATCTGACCGACTGCCGCCGAGCGCATGGGAGTACGGCCCGAGGTCAGAGGTCAAAGAGACCATTAAAAAAAAGTCAGCTGACCTGTCATTTGCCCCAACTGCCACACCCACACTTGATTTAATGCCATGTGATTACAGCGATTTGAATGTCAAGTTATTGAACTCTTTACATGGTTACTGCTGAGTCACATCACTGAAAAGCTCCGTTGTTTAAGAGCGATCGTCTTTCACAAAGCTCGTTCATATCGTGATCATCTACAGATTTACATACATCGTGTAATTAACAATGGATAATGGACAGGTAAGTGTCAGAGTGTGAGTGTGATGTTTTCTGCAAAGAAGTCGATTTTATTTTAAACGCTGTCAACCTCACATGCAAAATTGATGAGGGAGGAAAGAACAGGCAAAGATCACAACCGGGACAGAGTGAAGATGACTTCTCTGATTCACTTTTGCTTTCGACAGCTGAATTCAACTTAAAGTTCTGCGGTAACAAGCGTGAATAATTTTCCTACTTCCTGAAATAAAAAAGGTAATCAGAGAACAAGTCTGGACGAAAAGAGGAGAGAGCAACAAAGCTAAAGGGAGCACTTTACCCTGCCGTGTTCAACTGGGTGTGACAACCAATTAATCTGAGGCCTGGAAAAGGGTTAGAAAACACACATACACACACACACAGGTTTGCACAGTTATCTTTATCAAAACAGGACGGCCTATAACCAAAACATTCTCCTTTACCTTAACCAATTCATGACTAACCCTTAACTTAACCTAACCTTAATTCACATCTTGCCTCTAACTTTAAAGAGGAGCTCAGAAATTAATATTTCCTCATCGGGCTTTGGTCCCCATGAGGTCTACTGGTCCTGTCAGGGTAACAAAAATGAGTTCAGACACATACACACGCGTGGTCTTGTCTCCATGACAACATCAACCATACGTTCCTAAACCTTAAAACATGTCTTTACCCTAAAATATAGTGATTTATATTATGGGCACCAATAATGTGAAAAAAATTTAAAACAGCTTTAGGTCCCCACAGCATGAGTATTACAGTTGAAAACACACACACACACACACACACACACACAAACACACACACACACACACACACACAAACACACACACACACACACACACACACACACACACAAACACACACACACACAGACACACAACAAAAACAAATTAACATCTAAAATGCTCCAGCTCGTTTCAACTGTTCACTTCAAACCATCATCAGGCCTCTAATGGGGGCCAAGTTCAAAGCTTCACCAGACTCCCACTGCTTTGCTGACATGGAGGAACAACACTTTCGTCTCCCTCTCCCTCCCTCCCTCCCTCCCTCCGTTTGTTTATCCTCTGCTCTCTTTCAACTCTTTTCCTCCTTCGGTCTCTCTCTCCTTCCCATCCCCCTTTGTTTTTCATCCCCTTTTTCTCTGATAACATCCCTCGCTTTATTTAACGTCGACCGCTTCTCGACAACATTTTTTTTGGGGTTTCCCTTTCTCTCCACTCTCGCCCCGACACCTCTTATTCCCTCTTTCAACATTAGCACATTTGGTTCTTGTACTTTTGCTCTCTCTCTTTGTCTCTCAAGCCAGCTTTAAAATCTGACAGACATTGATCAGTGCAGGGAGGATGTCCGGTGAAAAGTCCGTTCAGAGGAGCTCCATCTAACCCCGGGTCCAAACAGAGCCTTGAACAGCAGCGCGCCCTCAGAAGACAACCACTGGTCTGAGATACACAGTTGCTCAGCGCTGGCCTGCAGATATCTGCCAGGATCAAAAAACCCCTTCCCGTCTCTCCCTCTTTCTCTCCCCTCACTCTCTTTCTCTTCCTCTCCGCCCTTTACTCTCTCTCGAAGATGGCACTTCCGCAAATGTTTAACTCCGGCTATCTGCTCATTAAGAGGTCTTCAAAGCCCTCCATTGATGTAAAAGCATCCATTTGAATTTGTAATCACCCTTTGCTGTTCAGGCTGCTGCGCTCAGCGTAATTTCCCCTGGATTTTCTGATAGCCGGCTCAAAGAGCTAACAACCCGTTTTTCTCCTCTCTGAGCAGCGGGAGGAAGAAAGAAAGAAAAGGACTTTATCAAACTTTTGGAAGCAGGGAGGTGCGTATTTGTGAAGGCCTTTGGGTTTGTTTATATATGCTGACAAAGAGAGTAAGAACATAGAAATCCAGTTTGCCGACCACGCTCATGAGAAGATAAGAGCGGTGAGAAAAACCCACTAGAGCTGGATAAGGTTTGTTTGAAGATTAAAGTTCTGTCGTCATCGCAGGACAGGCCACTTTCTTGAAAGGCATTAAAACCGCCCAATAATTGGTTTGGTCTATGGGGAAGCACCTTCAACTGATACTGCTTTTAACGCAGGTTATTTTTTTATATTCCAGACTCAAAGCTGTCCGAGGCTGTGAGGAAACACACTCTGCCTACATATGAAAAGAATGTCAAGCAGCACATTCGGGAGAAACCTGTATGCATATTCAGCTCAAACGTCCTCTGTGTGTCGGGATGATGGAGAGCCAGACTCTGTCACTCCATCAAGACACCAAGAGGAGGAAGAGAATAATACCGGGGGAAGGGAGAAGAAGAAACTCCTCAGATCCTGGAGGCAGAAGAACACTCCTTCACATCTGGATTTCCTCGCAGGACACGAGTGTTTGAAATCTAATACATAAACATTATTCCCCCGGCGAGCCAGTTTCCCCCCCTTCACCTGCAGAAAAAAGCAAACGATTTCTTCTGAGCCACTTTGAGCAACTTTTCCACAACACCGTCCATCAGCAGGTTCAATAACAGGCAAGACTGGGATTTAGCTCCTGTCATGTTTCATCAAACACGACTGTCTTAAGCCAGCGCAGGCCTGTCTGTCTGCAGCAGCTCCTCGCAGACAGACAGGTCTCCACTGACGGGTAATCAAATGTGGATATTAAATGAGCCCTGGACAAGGATAGAATAATTTACGCCAAATTCTCAGGATGCTCAGGTGCAGACAAGTGGGAAACATAGCTCACGGCCTGCTAATGCTAACACTAATACACAATACTGCTAATACACACATGACAAAAGCAGTGGCAGCGCACCCCCCATAGAGATACTTAGTCCTCTTGCAGCCAGTTCCAGTCCAGCCCACTGCTGTTGCTGCACCCTGTCTCACTCTCTTGTTGTGTGTGTGTGTGTGTGTGTGTGTGTGTGTGTGTCTGTGTGACTTGAACTGGTGGCAGACATGTCACAAGCACCATTGACTCCCACCTAATCCCTTCCTGATGGTCTTTTCTTCAGATGCAGATGGAGAGTAGGGGCTCTTGACCTTTGACCTGCGCCACTAAATCACATCAGTTGTTGGCTGCAGGGCCCTGGGACTCCGCCAGGCAGATGGACTGCTGCCCACACACACACACACACACACACACACACACACACATGCACGCACACACAAACACACATGCCAATGTGTCTCCATGACTTCAGGAGACGTTCCACACAACTACACACTGTCGGTGCGTCACTCTGACACACGAATGTTGACACAACCAGAGCGATGCAGTAACTGAGATGCTTTCATGCATGGATCTGTGTGCCATGACTTCACATATATGACACACAAATCCATGCAACTTTCTTACACTAGCTAGCTTTCATGCACTAGCGCGGACAAACAGATCGATGTGAACACACACACACACACACACACACAACACCACTAAATAATGGTCTTCCATCTCTGTGTTTAAAGTATTCTCTGTCATCTGTGTCCTTTTACCCAGCCACATCACACACTCTCTCTCTCCAGCCCTCTCCTACACTGTGTTTTAAACTCTTCTCTTCTTTTCTCTTCTCTTCTCTTCCGTCCTCCTCAAACACTCCTGCGGCCCTGTGATGTGGCTTCTCTGTTTCTGCTGAATAAAACACAGACTCTGAGAGAGAGAGAGAGAGACAGAGAGGAGGAGAGAAGTGACGAGAAATGGAGAGACAGAAAGAGAGTGAGAGAGAGAATAGACAGAAAGAGTAAGAGAGAGCCAAGACTTGTTCACTGTCTCTTTTTAATGCGGTACAATCTGTTTCTAGTTTTTCTTTGACAAGCAGGATAACACAGCAAACACAAAATAATCATCAGCTACGTTGGACAAACACAGTTTGTCATCAAAGCAGTTTTCTCACATGAACTCCAGAAAAAATGTCTGGAAGAATGTCGGGACATTTTCTGGAGTTTACCTTTCATACATGAGGAACGCAGCAGGAGAGTGTTTGGGGCAAACATATGGGGAACATGCAGTCGAGGGGGGGGGGTGCAGGAGTAGAGTTTACAGGAGGCAGGACATGACGTGTAAATTCCATTGTGGAAATCACATGTCTTGGTTTATAGCACATCGATAACAGCATCTGCCCTCAGCGCCAGAAGCTCCAGGATCTCATTGTCTTTCCGAGTTGACAGCTTCATCTGCATCTCCTTCATGTAAAGCTGCTTTTTTTCATCCCGACATATATATTCTTTTGGTTTGGAGTCTGCTGCATGTTAGAAATGTCATCAATACACCCACTCACGCTGGGAATATTCCTGCTGTGTTCTCACACGGGCTCGCTCAGAAATTCAGTACATCTGACAGGAGAAGTTCCAAGGAACGCACACGGTGCATCTGAATCAGACATTTGAGTTCTCGCATTGGATTCCTGCTCGGGCTGCACGAACCTGATCTGACTGGTTTTCTGTTTTTGTGTCCGAGCTTGACCTGAGCCCGACATTTTTGTATGTGCATTGTTAAAAAATGAAGGAAATCGCCAACGTGACCCAATTCCAACGCGAATTCCAAGATGGGTTCCACACTCATGTCATACAGTACCTCTGGAAATTTTCAGGAAAAGTTCCATGCATGTATGAAAGCAGCTTTATAGAAAGCTCCAGTTATACGCATTGTATATCCGATCTCTGCAGTAAATATTCTGATGAATCTATCGAAGGAATCTTTCAGGTGGGTTTTTGTAAAGCCGGATAATCAGCTGGAGAGAAAGTACAAATTTCCTTTTATCTCTCTCTCCGGATTTCCCGACCTGCTGTCACGTAGTATCTCGCAGAGCTTCACACAGTGTCAAGCCAGTACCTTTGAAACTCAACTTTGAACAACTGCTTTGCATGAGAAGCAGGTTGAGGGTTGAAATGTGGGCTGGGTTCCCTCACACCGACGTGCTGCTTGCCCACGCTGTGCTCCTGCGGAGGTCCTCCTCACTTTGTTGTCTTCACAGCAGGCACCTGCATTCCTGGCATAGCTGTCTCCAAAGTTTCAAGAGCAGCTCACTATCTCTCCGTCGACCAGGTTTCTGTTTCCCTCTCTCTGTTTCTCTCTCTGCTCAGAATTTCGTTGCCTTGTTGCCTGGAGACGAAAAAAGAGCGAGAATGGGGACAACGGAGAGAGGGAGAGAGAGAGAGAGGAAGAGGAAGAGGAAGAGGGGGCCTTACCAGAGGGAGATGAAAGAGAAGAGAGATCAGAGGGGAGAATAGGCCAGGCAGGGGAGTGATGAAGTTTGTTTGGGATACTTTGGATTTCTGCGGCCATTGTGTGGTTCCAACATCCTCTCTTTACTCTCTGGCTTATAGGAAAACATTTCTGCAGTCTCAAGTTTACATCTCTCAACACACAAAGAAGGAAATACATGTTTAGATCACTGATAGTGTTCACTTGAGTTATGCCGAGGCGGAGCTGTGAGGTAATGTAGACAGGTAGTGATCGGATTGTAAGCATCTGTGTTTGTGTGCGAGCAGCTGAGACATAAGATGATAGTGAAAATACAGAAATTATATTTGGTGATAAAAAATGAGGTTGTCATATCTAAGGTCTTGAAAATGGCATAAAATACAAATGACATTTTCTAGATTTTTCAGGGCATATAAAGTCGATAGCTCCCCAAAAGTGGAGTAAAGAATACAAGTCTTGATGCTGGCTTCCGTACAGCTCATAAACCCTGCCTCCTCCATGTTATCAGATGGGACATGCAACTAAAAACTCAAAGGACACTTCAAATGTACAAGATGGCAGCGTTCATATCTGGGACATGTCAGCTTTATTTCTGGATAGTGGAAGGGAGGCGAGATGCATCCTCCATCTTAATGTACAGTCTATGGTTGACAGTTCCATTGCTGACAGTAAGTAACAGTTCCACCGTCGGCCCTATAAAATAAATACTTGCTCCTGTATGGAGATGACTTCTGATCCACAGAGCCACAACACTCATCCGGAATTGATTTAATTTTAATAATCATAATAATAATAATCTTTTACGTCAGAGGTTGGGACTCTCACAACAATCTCCCATTTTAAATCCAGTTGCGTCTCTGCTCCTGTGCTCCACACACAGAGTCCAGGCTCACTCCTATAGTATATCCGAACAGTGCGGCCAGATCTTCAGCTGTTTTTACTCCGAGTCTCAGTCTGAAGACAGAGAGTCATGATGTAAAACATACGCTCTCCACTGGCACGCAGCAGTGGAAGGGAGTTGTTGTGAAAGCCTGTCATTTCGAAAACAAATCCATAACAAACTTCTAAAACTTGTGTTCCATGGTTACAGCACAAACACACACACACACACACACACACATACACACACACACACACAGAGATGGAATAAGTGGTAAACAGATCTGTGCGTCTGTGTGTGTGTGTGTGTGTGTGTATTTGTGTGAGCGAGGGGGACAGATTTTTCTTTTGGAATCTCAACATTCCCATTTCCTCCATGAGTCTCTTTGAGCCGCCGTCCTGGCTTATTTATCTTTCCCTCCTATCCCAAACACGGGAACGCCCCCCCGCTGCTCTGATCTCGCCTGCTGCCCTGATGCGTGCACGCACACCGACCCCCGTGAACCCGTGTGCACTCTGGATCTCTGTTTTTCTCCCTCTTCCTCATTAAAACCTCAGCCCTCTTCTGCATCTTTGTTTTGTTTTGTCTCTCTCTCTCTCTCTCCCTGCTTTTGGAGAAACGCTTCGGGGCTGTGTGGAGCTTTCGGTTAAATGTCCTGTGCCCTCCATGACGTCATCAGCTGTTGTTCTCTGTCACAGCGCCTGAGGTTTGTCTTTGAAGCCAAAGGCTGCTCTTGAAGAGGCGTCTGATGGCTTTTGCCCTCTCTTTCATTCGCTCGCTTTCATCCCTCTGTGCAGCAACAGACATCAAGGCAGATTTTCTAACAAGCATGTTATTTAGACAGTGATGTCATGGCCGTGGGGACGTAGTGTTATGTCTGAGGCCGAGCAGCACCGGAAGGGAGAAAACACAGGATTTAGACGTGGTTAAATCTGGCCTTGGTTTCCAGAATATAATGACAGTCGGCAGTTATATCACAGACTGCTAAGTTCAGCTGTTTTTTGCCCGACGTGTTCCCTTCCCTTCAGACGAGTGTGGTGGAGAAAACCGTCTGTGCAGTGAACATGACAAAGCCACGACACTCTCTGGATAATATCCTTGTTGTGGCTGATGAGGTCATTGTTAGAGCCACAGATAAAACACCACTCTTAAGCAACTCTCAGAAACGCTGTGGTCCAGATACCGGTCCTTGATAGAGGGCGGCTGGATCAGCAGTGTGCCCACACGCTGAATAAGGCCTATATTGTTTGCTGCAGGTGTGTGTTTGTGCGTATCAGTGGTACTTGGCAGAGGGGAGGCAGGAAAGTGAGGAGGGTAAGCGAACACCTTGAGTCAGAGCGTACAGGTGAGGGGGTCGGGAGTGAAGAGAAAACCACTGGAGATGGAGAGAGACATTTATAACCAAACATATACGGATGTTTTTACCAGTTATTGTAACATTATACTAAACACCCATCCTTCCAACAAGTTTTGTGTTAAAAAACCGGGCAACAAACAAACAATAACCTGTCAGGACAACTGTGTGCGCACATTAAGTATGGTTGGCTGAAGCTGAACCAGGAAGTCGGGTCATTTTTTATTCCAAAACCCGTAAGCCCGTCTTACTGCTTGTGATTCCTTGTAATAAAAATAAAAGTGACAGGTTTTCTTCTAGAACATGTGATGTTTTCAGACATTTACTGAACTCTAAATTACCCTGAGGAGTTCTATGTGAGGAAGAAAATGTTTAAATTAGTTTCTGCGGACTTTCTGCAGAGTTATTTCTTTCAGCTCCAGATTGAGCCCGTTTGAGAATACAGCGGTAAAATATCTGGAGAATTCAAAGCGAGTGAGAGAGTGTGTTGATGACACTGCTGAAATGTGATGGACACAAAACTTTAAAAACTAATACACATTATCTCAGGATGAAAAAGAGGTGCAATATATGTAGAAGATGCTGAAAAAGACGTCTCAGAATAGAGGGCAGACGATGGGCTGTCAACAAAAATGTGATTTCGACTGCGGAATTATGCCGTGATCCATTGTACCTCAAAACTCGGCCCTCGGAATGACGTCACACCTGAATAACCCAAGTTCATAGCGTTCCAGTTGAACAGGAACAGTGTTTACGTTAGCAATCTAGCCATTGTTAGCAAAAACCAGTTCATAATAAAACCTGCTGGGCCCAGGTGCCAACCCTTGAATCAACGCTCTGGAGGTTTTACTGTTTATTATTATTTTATGTTTATGTCTGATTGAAAAAATTTTAAATAAACAAAGAGCATTGTGTAAATCCATGCATCCGCATTAATACACTTGTGAACTCTCAAGCATGCACTCTGTGATACGAAACATGAAAACCGGTTGCAGGTAAAGAAGATTTGAACAAAAGATAAACAGGATATGTTTATGATCCTGCAGAGAAATATGATCACACCAAATATCTGTGTGTAAGCTACACCGAGACGTGTTGAAAAGTGTGCTGCTGAAACCTGGTATGGACCGTCCCAACGGAGGAGGAGGTGGTGGTGGGACTAATTTGAGAAGATGAGAGGTGACAGTCATCCTATCTGGCCAAACTGGTCTGGCACTGCTGCACACACACACACACACTCTCTCTCACACACACACACACACACACACACACACACACAGAGGTAATTAAAGTGTTGGGTGACAGAGTGTGGCTTCCTTTGGCATCTCGTAGTTGTAGCTGCCATCAGCCGACTGACTGACAAGTTGATCAGCTTCTTCTCTCCGTCTGCCTGTTCTTTTTCTGCATCCATCCGCTGCTCCGATGTCCCCGTTTGCCTGCGTGGCCGTCTGGCCGATTACATCCCTCTCACCTCCATCAACAATTTAGAAATCTGAGAGCAGAATGTGCACTTCCTTAAAAGGCTCAGGAATTTGCAGATTCTTTTTAAAAAAAAGGTGGAGGATGTGCCAAGCTGCAACCCAAGACGAGCCCTCGAGTGAGTGTATTCTCACATTTCAGGCACCAGGAATGGGCAAAGGTGAGACAAGAGGTAGATTCACTACAAAGAGTTGTGAGTGTGTGTGTGCGTGTGCACGTTGGTGTGTGTTCGGTGTGTAATCCAAGCCTGCCAGATAGCTCCGGGGAGAAGGACATTCTCTGTTGTTGTTTCCCCTATCCTGCATTCCTGCCTCCCCTTGACGTGTGGCACCAGGAGAGGTGAAGGAGGAGGAGGAAGGAAAGGATGTAACAGGTTGTTTCATGCCAAACTGATCGCCTCTGTGCTCCCTCCTAGAAACTAATCACATTCATTCCAGCAGGCATCTGCTCTCATCAAGCCTGAAAGAGGAAAAAAAAGAACCCCACAGATGTGCGCACACACACTTGGTCTGCACTGTCTCCTTTGAGCCACCTTCCAACCACACTGCTCTGCTGTCAGGACTCGGAGAAAACACGAGTCCGCCCTGCTCTGAAGTGAGAGCAACACTCTATTTTTGAGTACAGTGGATGATGATGAGGCCACACAGACGCTTTGTGCCAAGCGCTCAGGGCTGGGAGAGCCAAGAATATACCAAATAAAAGCAGAGCGTGACAGCAGGAAAAGAAGGTATGCTCAGGTATTGTTTGGAGTCAAGCCTACTGTGTGTGTGTGTGCAGCGGATTCAGAAGTTTGTTACAAAGAGCAAAGTAACTCTGCTCCTGAGGGAGGCTCTACATCAGCCTGCCTGCACTGAATCCTAATACCAGCCACTTAAAGTATGTAAATACACGAAAATGAAACTGTGCAAGTAATATTCAAACTGGGTGCTGTGTAAAACTGTTCAGACGGCAGGTAACTGATGTGAGATGATATCAGCATTTCTGTTTGCAGCATGTGTCCACATTTATAACATAGCATGAAACCTAGCCGCCTTGTCGGAGGTAGAAGTAGGACTCCAAAAATACTGATTGATTTAACATTTATATCAATTGTGCCTTCTCCATCAATTTAGCCCAGTAACTCAGTTGCATTCCTACTGGACATATTTGAAGGATATATCCAGGGGCAATGGTCATCACACAAACAGCAAGTACAGAAAATCCAAAAATCTAATCGGAGATACAGACTAAATATCAGGAGAGATATTTTTTTCTGCAAACGGAGCAGCAATATTCACTTCAATCAGGAATGTAAGTATAATGCTGCACTGAATGTTGGATGTTTATTGATGTGTGTGTGAATAAGGCGCCATGGCTCTGGAGTTGCTCAAAGTTATAGACGAGAACATGAGTTCCAAACGGACACACACACACACATACACACACTCTCTCTTTCTCTTTCCATCCTCCTTGCTCTCTTTCTCCCGCCATTAATTTGAAAGTGATCAGAGCCGAGACTTTTGCTCTCTTTCATACACACTGAATCTGAACACACACACACACACTCTTATGTTACAGTAATTAAGTCACACACATCGACAGCTTGAAAGAACCGTAGCTTCTCCTACATCAGCTAATTAAAGCAGGGCGTGTTGCGGGGGGGGGGTCAGCGGGCCGGTGTGACGCGTCCCTGACATGATTGATTGTGACTGTCAGCCAGGGCTCTCAGCTGGGTGTCTCCCTACATCGGGCCCCAAATAAAGGATTACACAGGCCCTTGGTAACCTTGGCTGGCTTTGTGTGCCTGGGTCTCGCATCAAAGACCCGGCAGGAGACATTAGCATTTTTAATCAGCGGGCCGGGACCCCGTGCTGGCACAGGATGCCTGATCACTTTCATCAGAACGACAAAGAGAGCGGAGATGGAAGGGTGGCACAAGCGGAGGCCTGTGAAAGAAAGTACATACATGCACAGGCAGCCAGACACATGCACACATGCACACATGTCCAAAAGTGTGGGAGCGTAAACTAGTTCCTATAGGAAAGACTAAAGGAGGACCCCCACTGTACTTTGTGCACCTGCTGTATCATCTTTCTTCCTCTACCTTGCTTGAAGAGATGAGTAAAGACATAAAGCTTCACATCTCTCTATGTATCTGTTATCTCCACCCCCTCTCTTCCTTGGAACCAGGCTATTAAAGCCTCTTCTCTCAGCATGTAAAGACACAGATGAAGGCCATTTTGCTTTTAGTCTCCAATTAAACCGAGACCCACTGAGTGGCCTTCAAGAAAGCTCTGAAAAGACTGTCACGAGATCACCTGTTTTGCACACACTTATTCTTTAACCCACTTGTTTATGTTGTGGAGCCATCTATAAATACATGCCTTCTGTACAACCTTAGACACGTATACAGAAACAGAGATAGAGCCTTCTGTCTATACTCTGTGTTCATTTTGCACGTATTTCTGCGCGTCTTCTGAAATCCCACAAATACAGAAGAAATAGCCAAAACGGAGCAGTACTCCAGGAAATCCTGTGGGGGCAGTGTATCAATGAACATAGAGGAAGAAAATTAAACAATGGCGCAAGATTTGAGGAGAGACTTTGCCATTGGTTAATAAATATGGGCATCGACAGTATATGAGATTACTGTGCCTGTGTCTTTGTCCCTTTCTTAAGAGGTACATTATCTAAACCTCCTTCACCGTCGACATGTTTTTTGTAGCCGGAAACTCTAAACTCTGAGCTGCCCTCTAGTGGATGTACTGCTTAACAACCATGCCAACGTAAAGGACGCTCGTTAAAGCATATTGGTTTGAAACGAACTTAACACTTTTCGTACGTAAAGGTAACACAAAGGAGTCTTAAGAAGGAGGAGATATGATCAAACTGAGCATCGCTTAAATAAAACAACTCCGACCAAGTTGATGACGAACTATATTTGTTAATTTGCTCAAGACACCAGCACGAGAACCTCCAGGACATGATGAATAAATCATGCCTCCTACCTTCTCTCTGGCTGAATACTGGGAAATCGGCAACAGGGGCAAACATATGCCATTTGTGCCATGTGGCAAGCACATTAAATCTTCATCGCAGGAAAAAGCCTCTTTACTGGCAGCTGTAGTTTTAACACGATGCCAACAAGAGCCCGAGGACAAAACCATGGAGGAAAAATTAGAGAAGAAGAAAAGAAAAGAATACAACATCGTCAACAAAAGCTGCAATGTTGATAATAATGGCAGCAGCTACGAGGAAACTGGAAGAACAATGTGAGTGAGAAGAAGAGGAGATAAATATTCAGATGCAGTCAGGTAACACCATCAATCTATTTGTGTTTGATGTTTCCTTTCTGCTCTCTGTGGTGCGCTATCATCACAGGCTCCTCACAAGCACATGACAGCTTGGAATAAACCCCAAACCGAACAGTTGCTCCAATGTCTGAGATGCAAATTCATCACAATAGCAAGGAAAGTGGCTAAATCTCTGCCCGTGAATAGCCTGGCATGAGACTTCCAAGGCTTAATATCCCTTCAGAAGTCTATTATCTCTCCCTGGCAACTTGCATCTTGACAAAACAGCCAATCCCGTGCACAGCAGAGCTTTAAAGTAAACTGCAATCCTCACATCTGGCGCTTTTAAATAAGAAAACCTTATCAACAGTTCGGGCCAGTAAAACAAATAAGACTGTTTGTTGTGTGTCTTTCTGAGCTTTTCTCCCTTTTTTTTTATTTCTCTTTTTTTTGTGTATCTTCCACACACGTACAAAAAAACACACACACACACACCACCCCCAGTTTTTCCTTTGAGGATGACGTTTAGATATGGACATCGTTTGATGTGACTCATCAAAGCGCGGATCGGGGTGTGACAGGAGCGTCTCCCGATGTTTCCCTCGCTCTCTCCCGCTGTCAGCCAAGCGGACACACAGTCAGGAGCCGGGAGGAGACCACTGGAAACTTTTTATTTGATCAACAGATAAGCACATGCAGGCCCCCTCACCAGCTTAGTTCAAAAACAGGAATCAAGGATATGAACATGGCAGGATGCAGATGCAGAGAAAGGTTCCCTGATGGGCTCGCCTCTGTGCGTGGAACATAAAGGTGCAAGGACATGAAGGTGTGTCAAAGCTGTGCGTCTGTAGTGGTCTTTTCTCAACATCTTTACTGGTCTGAGCTCTCTCCTGAGAGAAGGTGGAGAGAGATGAAACGAGACCAAACAAGTGCAGGAGAGGAGAGGCAGCTCCCAGCAGTGTCCTGCCTGTTGGACTTTAAAGAGCAGGAAAGAAACTGGTCAGCCTTTCTCGCCTCCGAGCATTAACAGATAAGGAGAGACAGAAACCACAAGGAACACAAGGGACGGAAAAGAGGAAGGGAAATAAATGGACAAGCCTGTGCAAGACGATAACAGTTTATCAAAAAACCTCAGATCCATTAATTTGTCAAGAATTCATAATTGCTATTACAAGCAATGTCTTTGTTCAATTAGTGTGACGGATAAAATAGGTTTTACTAAACTTTCTAAAAAGAGAAAAAGCCGTTTTCAAACTTGACCTCCGGGTTTAATCCGGAGAATTGGGTACAGACTTCATATGCAGATGATAAGTGACCTTACTTGGGTGATGAGCAGAACCCAGTGAAACACATTAGGACAGGTGCAGTCACAAGGGTGGGAAACACAAGAGGAAGTAAACCAACTTACATTGAGTACAGCTGGATCAGGAGGTGAAGTGATTGTCAAAATAAAACAGGATACAAGACATCATACATGAGCGATCGCAAGAAAGTGACTTAGCTGAGGGAGAGAAACACATGAAAGTGTGAGTCAAAGATTAAAATATAAAACACAAGATGCACATGGAAATCAAACATCAATGAGGATATAAAGTCCTCAAACTGATGACAAAAAGGGGGGTCTGAAGGGGCACTGGTTTGTACGTCTCCTCGTCTATCTCCCTTCCTCAGATGCATCTCTGGAGGACGGGGAACTGCTGGCGTCTTGTTCCAGATGATAGAAGATCTTTCCAGAGCTTCCTGAAGGTGCTGTTAACAGTGAGCACGATTCAGAACACATTGTATGGCTCCAGCATCTTTACGTTTATCTAAGGACTAATAACATTCTGGTTACAGCTCTATGGGGAATAAGACAAAATAAAGACATGGATGCTAGCTACCAACTGTTAAACAACCATGAGAACATAAATTCATATAATTTCATCTTACACTTCAGTTCTTCATTTAAACCTAGGTTAGGTGTAGGAAACCAACCATCATCACTTGACTTACATATTTAAGAAATGAAGAATAATATGATATCTGTATCATACTAATATGAAGACTGGATCAAGACCTGCGAGTCCACTGTCCAACGCTTGTAGAGTTGTCCCTGCTTGTTTCTATCTAGACTAAGTCGAGGTATTCCTTAAACCAGTTCTCCAAACATATGTTTTCTTACATTTATAGTTGACGGCAGATTGTGTCATTGCAGCAGAGCCTTTACCGGAGAAATGACCCGTCGTATTTTAGTCGGGACCAAAGTGGTGGAATTTGGAAGTTGTTGACCACACACAAAACATGAGATCAGCTCCGAAGGGGGAAAGCTGAGCAGATAAGCATCATGTTTTTGTGTTTTTTCCAATACGCCTCTGAAGCAGTTAATGTGACGGCTATGGTTGGTTTGCCGGGGCAGCTGTGATAGCGTGGCAGGTAGCGCGAGGGCAATTTTACCTAGTTGAGCTAAAGTGGTGAAAAGACTGCAGAGTCTACAGCTGCACTACAAAGCCGATCAGCGTTTGAATCTTAACAAGAAGGAAAAAAGGCCCCTGTGCATAGAGAGAGAGGGCAGAGCCTGGCTTAGATCTTCAACCTCTGCTCACTCACACGCACACACACACACACACACACACACACAGACACACACAAATGCACGCACAAAGTCACGGCTCAGCCAAAACACACTGACATCAAAACACAAACATTAAAGGGCACGCAGACAATCACATCAAGACACACAGCAAGAGCCACAAGAGCGCCGACACACAAAAAGAAAACATGCTCATACACACGCATCAAGAAATAACACGCACACAAACACACACACACGCGGCGTGGGTCCTGAACCCCTGGCCAGCCAGCAGTGGGAGGTCACACGGACATGACAGTCGTGCTATCGGGCCAGCATTATGGCCTGCCGCTTTAAACACAGCCTTTTGAAGTCACACCAAAGTCAGACACTAGGATCTCTCATCTCCCATCTCCCTTTTAACACTGCAGTGCCGACATTTCACTCTGCCCCTCCACCTTTTCATGCTCCCAGCTTTGAATTCCGCCTTTTAAAAGACTAATTTTAACTTCTTCAAAGCTGGAAAACAGGCAGAGCGTGTCGTTAAGATTCCTCCGCCTGATGTTCTTCTTTTTCAGCCAAGTAATGATGTTCAAGGCTACAGCCAGGGTCCACCACAGGGAGGCCACGTCTCTGATGTTCAGGTTGAGTCCGAACTGATCCGGTCAGGCTCGGTATCAGGAATTAAAATACGCCAATAATGAAACAGAATAAGCAGATTGTCTCCTCGGCAGCTGTTTACTCAGGGAACAGCAATGGCTGACCACTGACACTGAGGTGAACGTAGACATGTGAGCACAGCTTGTTATTTGGTATTCATGCTGCATTCACTGCTGGTAGTGGAGGCTATTATCGTTTTGTTTTCATCAGCATGTGGTAGGAGTGTGAGGAATAGGATGCAAGGTGACCGATTTGACACAATCAGGAAGTAAATGTCTGTCCCAGTGTCAACCCTCAGAGTTTTCAAACTAAAACGTGACCAGCAGAGTTTCTAAAAGTTGTTTTTTGACGGCCTAAAACAAAGAAGTGTGAAAACGCTGTTGGACCTGAAAGTAAATCTGACTTTTACTTTTCGACATCGTTGTTTCAATCTGTTTCCTGTTCACACACATACCCTGTGTACGTGAATGTTCATGTGCTAAATGTTTTACGGGGATTATCAATGACGCATCACTTAAACAGAGATGATTTTAGTTTTCAAAATGTTGTTTTAATATGAAAACATATTCTTATGGTTGTCGCTTCAGACACACTTGTGCTAGATGAAGTCCCATGGTCCTAAACTTCCCGCTGTGCTGCTTTAACATAGACAGTATAATAAGCTTTATGAATAAATGGCAGAAGATGTTTGACTGGTGAGGACAGTGCCTATAAACACAGGGCAGAAGAAACACACATGATTTATGTACAGAAATCTGTTTGACTCGTTCCCCTGGTGGAATAACATCCTCCTCTAATTCAGAAGCCACTTTGTTGGAAGCTCAGGACTCCAAATAAGCGACGACAGGCTGAATTCGAGGTGCTGAAAAGTGGTCATCACAGACCATGTGAGAACCCCCCCTTCTGTTTGCTTTTGGGTTGGAACAGCCAACTTGTTTTTGGCATGTATCTACCCACCACCCCCCCGGCTAGCGCACACACACACACACACACGCATGCACACACACACACACACACACTCTAGCTGACCCAGGCAAATTTTTTCTGTTTACTCCACTCAGTGTTTCGCCGTTGAACAGATCAAATGTGCTGCTAAGCTGTGGGTTTGTTTACTCCGGCTCTGACCCACGCCCAGCCAGAGACGAGCGAGCGCTGCAGCCCTTTTTCCACTTTTTTTATTTATATATTTTTTTCCTTTTCATCTGGATCACAGCTCTCTCTCCTCTCCCCGCCTCATTCCTTCT
Source organism: Pseudopleuronectes americanus (assembly GCA_038501795.1). Classification (NCBI taxonomy): domain Eukaryota; kingdom Metazoa; phylum Chordata; class Actinopteri; order Pleuronectiformes; family Pleuronectidae; genus Pseudopleuronectes; species Pseudopleuronectes americanus. Next base: position 5,671,570 of record CM076732.1, read on the forward strand.
TCTGATAACTCCCCCTGCCTTCTCTGCCCCTGAAAAGTTTTGTCAGCCGGATGCTCAAGGTTACTTTTCTGTTCACATTCAAACATAATCGATTATCCTCCTTCGCCTCTCCAGCACCTGTGGAGCCTTCATCCTCCGTCACACTCCTTACGACTTCTTTCATCCCAATCGTGCAGCACTTTCTTCTTCATTTCCCCGCGCCCCCCCTGCCTTCTCACACATTCCAAGTCATCCTCTCTGATTCTCTGCTCTCCAACACTTCTCTCCCTGTGCTCTCTCACGCACACGGATACTCACTCCCTTGCAAGGAAAATGCGCTCGCTTGCACGCTCATACGTATGTGCAGGATCTGTTTGATGTGACGCCAAGCCCCGTTCCTTTCCCAGGCAGGCCGGCAGGAGCGAGGACCCCCGAGCTCATGGTCAACCTCCCTCCCTGGCCCCGACTCTGTCCTTCCTCCCTTTCTTTTCTTTCTCTCTGTTGAACGAGGTAAAGGCAGAGGACGGTGAGATGACATCATTCAGGGGGAGCACAGGAGGATGTCCTAGCATGATGAAAGCCAAATTACCAGCGGGGATGACTGTGAGGCGCTGTGCTAATCAAGTAATGATTTTGACCAAGGTCTTCACTGGCTGCCATCTTTTGCATCACAGATTTTTCTCAGCTGTACATTAATCCTTGGATCAGAGGGTTCAAACAACTTTGTCTTGGTGGTTTCTTCAGCTCAGGACACAGATGGGCTCATCTAGAGATGGACATAAGAGTTTCTGACTAGTCTTCTGTCTTAATCGGTACTTCTACAGTGTCCATTGATTTCCCATTAACTATTGGAAACAGACAAGTGTCATATTTGTGCGTGTTCAGCTGAGCTGCTGGGCACCAACAAAAACAGTCCCCAGGTTATAGCTGTTGATTATTAGAGCTCCATCACTTCATGGCCCTTGCATTATGGCCCTTCAGAGTTTTGGGGGTGTGTGAACATGTGAAACAGCTCTTTACCCAGAGGGCTTTGGAGTTATGTGGGTGTTGCGTGTATGTTGTAGACTGAAGGCGGGCTGTGGTTCACAGCCAAACTTTATTGCACACTGTAGTGAAATCACAGAGCCCAGAGGCATCACGCTAATATGCTCCCACGAAGTCACAACCGACAGGAAACCCGATCCAGGACATGAGAGATAGAGAATATCATACAAGGAAAATTATTTGACAGATTAGTCTTATGAGAGTGTGTGTTTGAGTTGTGTGGGAACTTCAATGGAGGAAAAACTTCAACCTTTGACGGTCTGAATAGAAATAAAGAGAGTTGTGGGGCTGATTTGTTGTGATCCTGCTGTGTTTATCTGTTTCTGCTTCACGTTGAGGGGCCATGAGAGCATCCATATTGTTTGATAATCAGTTGGATGTTTAGATTGTGGACGCAGGTTGGAGCAAAGAGAAGCCAGACCCACCATCTCTTCATGCAGCGCCCCAAACAAGAACCACATGTCCACACTCCTGCTTCTTTAATTCTCTTCCTCCGAGTTCCCTCTCTCCACCCCATCCTCATGCTACAGACTCTCCCCAACCCCACACCCTGGGAAAAAACGTGGAAGCTCAAAGATTCAAAAACACATGTGGTTAGCCATAAAACTTCACATGCACTCTGTGTACCCTAACCCCTTGCTCCCATCCCCTGCAACCACTCAGCCAACCGACGCACACATCGACCTACAAGGAGAGGAGTCATATATAAGAGGAGACGTGGAAACAATAGGACGAGAGGAAGCAACATCAGGCAACAATCTGAGCTGTCTGTGGCACGGCGCAAAAACAAAGAGGTTTGGGGGGGTTGGTGGCGGGACAATGGCGACAGTAAGAAAGAAGGTGACTGCAGGCTACCATTCCTGCACGGGCCCAGAACAATGCCTATCCTGTGGCTTGGTGGGGCTATGCCGTGCACTAGGTGAAACTTAAGACAAACATAAACACCAAAGGAGGACAATGGCGCTTACTCTTTTTACAAAAGATGCTTTTCCTTCAGCTGCGGGGAGGATGCACACAGAATCCCCCGGTGCGTCCAGGCCAGCTATCATACCTCACGTCCTCAGTGCCCTTTTAGCAGCACAGCATCCGATACCTCCGCGCTACACTGATGGCAGATTAGGTTTCGGGCCTTCAACGTCAGACCCTTGTCTTCTTCATTTCCCAAAGCATTTGTGAGATATATAATCTTGCAATGTGATTAGAGAGGGACATATAATGCCTTTTTTCTGTCAGCGCCGTTGGAAAAAAGCCGACTTTGGAAGACTTACTTTCAGCCTTCAAATGTTTTTGGTCACATATGTTGGTTATTAAGTTACCAGGCGCTTGTCTCTGAAAAACAGGAGCGATCCAGTGTATTGTTCCAGGCCCCGAAACCTCAGATATCTCCTCTAATGGTATTCTGTGTTACTTCACTCAGCTTTAATATAAGTCTATGATGTCTATATTCCACTCGCTCAGTAGAACTGAACAGTCTACAAGCTTCAGTAATAGCCTTGTTAATTTCTTTTTGATGGATAGGTTCTGATTCTCTTTGGCCAAGCAGCTGTCGTCTGAACATGTCCGCAAATTCAACATCGGTAGAGATCCAACGTGAGGGAGCTTGCCATTGGCTAGAGTGGAGAATCAGACAGTTTACAGTCACATGATTGGTCACATGGTAGGGGGATCAGCTACCGCAGTGGCGCCTGGCCAGGATCCAGACGTGGCCCCCTGGTTGACCACAGTCCCTGGGCTGTCTGGGTCGATGCCTGTGTGGAACAACTCGCACGGCTGATCTAGGTTCCAAATGAAGGGGTTCAGGACCCAAAATTGGGGGTCTCGTTCACATCCGTCTATGGTGGAAGGATTTGAGTGTATTTAAAAGAGGCTGAGGTTCGCGGTGACAGAGATGTTTTTCCCAGGGACTCCACTCTCATCTGAGCTCTGGTTTGGTGTTTAAGTCTCTACTTTGACCTACATTATGTTCTAATCCAAGTTTCCATTACTGTATTTGTGATCAAATCCTGATCCATAGTTCAGACTGTGTGTGTCTTTGCCTTTACTTTGAAGCGGTCAAGGTCACATCTGTAGTACCATAACAACCCTTTTTTCGGAAAGTGACTGAACGCAGACGTCAAAGCCTCGCCGTCAACAGTCAAAGCGCATCTGTTTGATCCTGGTTCTACTTCCTGTTTAGGTTCCTGTGTGGTGCCATTGTTCACAGCCGGAGCCTCTGATCTCGCTTCATTGGGGCGGGACAGGTAGCAGACTTTAGAAATCAGCGAGGGAAACAACAACAGGCTGAAATGTGGACATGAGGGAGATGAGGTGACTGATTGGCACCGAGTTGTACGGAGTCCTCCCAGTCCACAGCTGATTTCAGAGGGGAACAGTCAGTGGCCCAGACAGCTGTCAGTTCTCATTGTTTAAGACAAATGTATGGATTTGAAGGGAAACTACAGAACACAGTGATTATGGTGAGGTCAGTCTGCTGACTGAGCCTGGATATCACACGACTCTCGTATGTCTGAGTCATAGACTGTTGCTCATGGACGATGGGCGACATAACAGCTCCCCAAAAGTGAAGCCAAACGTCTCAAACGCCCCCTGGTGGTTGGCTGCCATAGCGGTCATAAATCCTGCCCCTTCCATGTTATTGAATGGGGCGTGGAACAAATACAATTTCCAAATACACATTGCATAAGTCTATCTCAAAGATGGTTTTATTTTAAGTAGTTTTTATCCCACTGATGTATGTCTAAGTGATGTTTTTTGTCCCGTGATTTCAGCTTTGATGAGTTATTTTTCCCGGGAATAAACTCAACTCAAGTTCAATTTACTAACTACTTTGGATCTTACACAAGTATCTTGTGTTTTTTTCTTGAATTTGACACATTTCTAATCACGTCAAGGCTTAATGAAAAACTGCCACTAGGCCCAGGGGGGCCCAGGAGCCTCAAGAGCCCTAGGTTCTCTGTGGTCATTGATTTCATGACTTTAAGATTTGTGTGAGAATTTGCGCCTCTGTAGTAAAGTATCACCTGGAGCCTGTATTAATGTGAAGCTTGTTATGAAGCTTATTTAGTTGAACTAATTCTGACTTTTCTTTTTCAGAGTTGTTACTCAAAGATCTAGAACCATCATCTTCCCTGGTTGGAATTTTTTTTTAACATATGCCGTTTCTGCTCAGAGTTAGTCACTGATGATCCTTAACAGTTCAGCGGACTTTAAAACATGAACACAGGACTGGCTATGCTGTGTAATCTTATCAAAAGATTGAGTAAACACCTCTTGTTGAAAGCTCTTACTTACCAACCTTCAAATGCCCCTAAATCTTCATACCCACCGACTAAAAAGCACCTTCGTTTTTGAATAGCAGCCTGGAGTCGAGCGAAACCCAGTTCACTCTTCAAAAAGATGACCCCATCTAAAATAGCCCTCGACACAAAGATCGCTTCACACGGCTTTCTGACAGTGGAGCACCACTGAGCGAGAGCCTCTTAGTTCTAAAGGGTCCAGAGGATGGCCTTCAAGTGTATGCACTGACCTTTGCTGATGAAAGGATGGAAAATGGTATTTTAACAATATCATGATGCCCTTTCAATTTGAAAGGCGGCGTAAGAAACGCTCTTAGCCAATGAAACTTGAAAGGGGGGAAGTGGGTGTTGAAGGAATGTGGGGAGCTAAATGTGTGTTCAGATATCGGTGTTCAAGTGTGTGAAGCTATAAGCTATTACATATTGAAATTAATTGAGGTAACACTGCCTCGTCGCACACGCTATGATCCTCAATGGCTTTCCTCACATCTTACACAGCTGCGGGTCACTGCTGATACTGTGCCGAGAGAAAAGCTGAACATAATTAATTTCATTAGCCGGAGATATTGTGTTATTATACAAATACAGCTAAAAAGGAGAAAAATCTGACATTACTCGTCTGTGTCATAGACCTTAGACTAAAGCACCAAATGTGTGTTCATCCGCAGCTGAAAATAGTCCCTAAAAATGTTTCTATTACCCCTTTTTGCTAAAAACAGCGTGTTTCAAGAAATTACTTATAGACTTTTATAGAAAGTAATTTGTCCGACTCAAAGCCTCGTATTGAATTTAGGTGTTGAATATATAGTGTATACATGGAAGAACACATGTGGTACAAGGAACACACAAAGGCAGGTCTTATCAGTATGAACAATGCACCTGACTTTACCTTTTAGTTAGTACTGAAAGTATGTCAACCTATCCTTTAACCTATTCTCCCTCTCAAAACATTTCACTCCCCAGGCTCCCTGATGGTTTGTACCGTTAAATTCCATTCATGCAGCAGTCTGGTATCATCTATTCACTGGGACCTTAATTGGGTCTGAGCAAAAGACCACATTACACTCACACAGATCATTAAGTGCCACAGGAGGCCAAACGGTTTATCCTGTAAATAGCCGGGTACTTGTACTTATAGCACACATTTGCCAAATGTCTCATTAACACATACTTAGATAGTCTCCCTCTCTCCTCCTTTCACGAAAACACACGGAGGCTCTGGTGGCCAAATTAATGCTGCATGTTTTAATTTACTCCCTGCTGGAAATTAAGAGCTGATAATGGATGCAAATCTGGCAGATTTCTCACTGGATCTACTGAGTTGCACTCTCCACAGCGGGGGGAGTGTGTGTAGTTAAGTTTGTCTCACACACACACAACCATCACAACATTCCAATTAGAGCTAGGAAAACCCATATATTTGCCTAGTCACAAGACACACACAAAAACATGGGAGGCCATTTGCTAATTTGAAAAATAGACCATTTTAATAAAGGCTACATCTCTTCATAATTACAATAATTAAAGTACCGAGGCATCTTTTCAACTGAGCTCTATAGAACGTATAATTTACAGTTTACAAGTGGAGTTGAGGAAGCCATGAAAAATATTATAAAACATATACATGATGAAACGGATACTAAAAGGCATAAAAATATCTTTTCGACATAAGGCCCCTTGAAAAACCAAGGGAGTAACAGGACCCTGAAAACTGGGTAAAACACGGCAAGAATCCATGTAGGCACAGCTTCTGTACTCTATTAAAACACTATGGACATAGTGTGTATCACCACCATCATGATCATCTGCAGCTCATAGAGCAGGTTTCAAACACACACAGAGTAATCCTAGTCGAAAGCATCTCAGTCACACAATCACATAAGTAAGCACGTAGGGGAGCACATCATAGAGCTTTTTGTTGGTAAATATTACTATTGGTGTAAACACATTTTGGGGACTCTAGGACCTGTTCAGGGCAGTTTCCTCTTAAATACATAGGCTATTTGTGCGATGCCTGCGCCGCTGAAACAAAGGCACTAAGACGCGACAGATCAAGGCTAAGCTGGGCAGAGACCCAGAGTTAGGAATTAGACATTAAAAGCATTTTTCATAGTACACTCAGGGCCCTTCAGAGCAGATGGGGGACACGGCCACAAATAGCGCTGTAGTAGTAAATATATTATCAAACTTTAAGTGATGGAGAGCCGTTCTCAAAGCTTCAGCAGTGAGCTCTCCAGCAAAGAGATCACAGATGTCCAATTAATGTCTCCAGAGCAAGGAGTGGACATTTGGAAGAGGTATTTTTGGAGTTTACAGTTCAATATAAGGGGCTGAAAAGGAATACAACCATTTTCTTTGATCAAGAACTGATGCTCAGAAAGGGGGGGGGGAGAAAAAATCATGGATATGGAAATTGGAGAAGTTTCTCCAACTCCAAGCAGCTTGTCCATGGCAGAGGAATTAGGGTGGGACAGGGATATCTTCAATAAATAGCAATAGAATTCTTTACACAGCAATACGAGCATCACAATACAATGCAATGTACATGTATATCTGCATATACATATTAGCGATGTGCGAGCAAGTGCCCAGGGGCAGACGCTGGCGCAGGCAGGGTCAGGTCGGGTATCAGTCTCCGATTTAAATCCCTCTGCCCCATTTCTTGACAAGTGGTCATTCACCTAGAGTCTCTAGAAATTTCTCCTCTGGAACCATGGAGATGTTTCAGTTCAGTCCAGCGACACAGTCCCATAATTTTCTTCACTTCAAGGTGGGCTGTTCACACGATAGTCCTGCAAGAGCGCCATCTTGCCCTCCTTCCTTTTTCCAACTCCATATTCCATCCGATCCTTTCGCCCAGACCTCGACGACATTCCTTCAACAACGTCTCCAGTCCGACAGTCTTAGCTTAAGAGGACACGTGCTTTGTGTGTGTGGGCATGAGAAAGAAGTACATCCATGGAGGTGCAAAGCGTTCGTAGGAGTTTATTCCACAACATGTGGGCGCCCCAGCCTCACTCCATCCTCTCCACCTTGCCCAGGATTTTGCCCTGGTACGTGGGCAGCAAGGAGCCTTCGTCTGACACCTCCTCGAACACCGCGCCGCAGTCAAACTCATCACTGGCTTTTTTGAAGTAGTACCTGCAACACAGAGACGTGACAATTAAACAAAAATCCTAGTACACTCAGTGCGCAATCAGCCAAGCATGCTGACCCACAGAGGAATTCCGACGGGTGAGGTGGAACCTGCTGCTAAACAGTCTTAGTCTAAAATAAGACGCCGGGTCTCCTCATCTACTCCCTCGCTCCTTCTCTCTTTCACATCTGTATTTCTTTTTTCTCTCCACCAGGCTGTTGTGAGTTTTGCCCCGGCTAACACAGGCCAATTAGGCCCAAGTGCTAATGAAGGGGTCCCTATGACATAAGCTGACATTTTGGGTGCCTGCGAGTCTGCCTGTCATTACACCCCCCCAACTCCTACACATCCGCTCGTGCACATGTTAGAAGGCACATGTGCAAGGGCATTCCCTCAGCCCAGTTTCATTATTACAGTGATAAAGACGAGAACAGAGAATACGTAGAGGAGGAGAAGACAGAGGAAACAGTACACTGTGTCCTGGCTTACCCCTGCTATGGGAAGGACAGAAGACGTACAACTTTCTCTGTGTGTGTGTTGTGAAGGAAAAGAAGGAAATCTAAGGAGGGGCCTTATCGTCAGCCATGACTTCACTGGGCCATTAATGATGCAACTCCCCCCTCCCCATCCTCATTTTGGAGGAAGAGAAACCAGCAGGGGTGGGTTTGTTAGGGGGGGTCTCAGAATTCACTCATTAACTATGTAATGGAAAAATGCCTCAATTTGCTCCATGTGTGGGGCCACTGGAATGTTTGTGTGCGTTTGTGAGACTTTTGTTTTTTAACGAGACGAGAGGCTGACAACACCGAACATGCAACACTCATAAAACGAGTGCTGTAGTCTTAAAATAAAAAAAAATCCTCGCAAAAAAAAAGGTGCCTGGGAGTGCACGTGCTCCAGTCAGCACGAGGGTGGTCACTAATAAAAAGCAGCTTCATCTGATATACAGGAAGGCTTCAACTTAGTGGAATGCAAGAGGCTTCTCTGAGGAAAATGAAGAGAGTTAATAAGACTAAGTAGATAAATAAGACGGCATGAAAGAGCACAAGACATGCTTGATAATTGTATCCTCCTTTCCTATCTGGAGGAGGAAGGGAAAAAAAAGAAAAAGTTGAGCCGTCCTACTCTTATAAAAAAAAACTTCAAAGAGGCATGATCTTTTTTTGCTGAGAGAGACAGACAGAGACAGAGAGAGAGCCTGAATTTCCACTGGAACATGTTTTATGTGGCTAGATCTGTTTTTCCCCCCTTCTCCCCGGCTCTCTGCGTTCGCACTGACATCTGGCACCAATATCGTCTGGCAGGGCCCAGCAGTACTGTTCTTTGTTGAACCGCTGCCATGTTGAAATGACCCAACTCCACACATTCTCTGGCTGCTATTAAAGCGCCGCGCAGCTCTCTTTCCCCAAAAAAATGTGGATGGTATGACACAGGAACTGAGACAGCGAGCCAGGGAGAAAAGAAGAGGTGCGGGGGGGGGGTGCAAACAGACAGATGTGAAGAACTCGGAGCTAAGTGCCTGTCACATTTGTTGATCCAAAAACACTGCACACATCTGGAGGAGGAGGACATTTCTGGGAGTTCCTTTGCCTTTTTATTCACCCAGAAATCATAGTTTGATACCTATAATTATTAACACAATACTCAACCCGGGCTTATCCTGGAGACCGTGGCAGCCCAAACAATACGCTTTGATCTTTTCCCTTTAATGCCCACTGGTAAGAAGCAATCACAGTAAAATCTCTGAGCAAACACACACTGAAGCGGTGCAGCCTCAGCCGGGGCCCTGTAAGTACGGCAAACAAGCGGATCTGGCGTTTAACAATCTGCCTTTCAAATATATCCATAAAATGATTACAACATGTGTAAACATTGTGCGTGTTCGACACAAGCACATTCATGCGTGCACACACACACACACACACACAGACACACACTCAAGCTGAGGGAGAGAAAAAAAGAGCCCCTGATAGCATCAGTGAAGAATTTGCACACTGGCCATTTGTGTGAGTCTTTGTTGGTTGAAATGAAAGGGGCCAGGGCTTCAAAGCCATGTGTATTAAGTGTGCCTTAGCATGGAAATCAATACCAGATGGGACCCAAATCGCTGCAGTTCAAACTCTCCCCCTAACCCCCGCTCCACCCAGCCTCCCTCCCTCCCTCTTGTCCTTTCCTTTTCATTGCACCCCCCTCAAGAGACGCACACACACCACAGAGGCCTGAAACTGTTTGCACACACACATTGAAACAAACCCTGATAACGGCGCTTAACATAAACGTGCATGAAACACATTTAAAGTGAGGAGGAGATTTTATATATCTTAAGGTCGTGAAGGTCACAGGTACTGACCAAAACTCAAAGATTTACATTTACCACAAGATAGTGCAGCCTGGATCATTCAGTTAGCAAACATCAGCCAAGCTCGCTACGTCATCACATAGAAGTCAGTAATACTGCTCTCATGCCATAGAAGATACCGCGCATTGCTCATTTATATCTATTCTCCAATCTTGCCTTTGGGTTGGCCATTTTGAGGAAATACACCAATGAGGATATGGCTTAATTTGTGTTTGTTTGCATGATAACACAAAAACTACTTGACAGATTACCATAGAACTTATTGGAAGGATGGGTCTGGAAAGAACCCATTCAAATGGAGCAGATCTGGATCAGGGGGCAGAGCCAGGCTTTTTTAAACCCATTTTAGGTTAGATGTTTCTCAACATTTTTGTTGAATTCTAGTAAATATAGATGCAGTTTCATTTAAAACTTTAATCAATAACCCCTGTAATTTTTTTCTCACACCTGTAGTTGCCCTTCTTGCGGAGCTGCTCCTTGAAGTGCCCAAGGGTGAGACTGTGGCTCTTCATGGTCCTCCGGTAGGGGATCTCCTCGCCACAGAAGAAATATGTCACCACTGTCTCGCCACTGCAAACTCCATTGCTTCCCGTCCCCTTCTTGCACTCCTTCATCCTGAAAGGGAAAGAAATGATATGTTAGCAGGAGCGAGCACAGATATGATACGATCCAACCAACGATCGACAACTTGCAGCTACAGAAGACAGTGCTAGACTAGAGACACAAACAGCAGTGTGACTGAAGAACAACACCAGTGAGTGAGTGACCCAGTGCCATCAGTAAGTGTGTGTTAGTGTGTGTGTGTGTGCATGCAGAAGGGGCACAATATTAACAATTCCCCTTCAGCTATGTCCAAGGCTTTGTAGGCCCACTTCAGAGGAGCGCTCCCTTTGCTAGGCTCTGCTCGCCCCAGCTGACTGCCAGCTCACTGAAGGACAGCCAATAAAAAATTATACATATATATGAAAGCGATGTCTAAGTCAGGTGGTGCAGTGACTACACAATCCTCACACACAGACAGCACAAGTACACAAGAATCATGCAAACACAGAAGCAGAGCCAGGTCTGTATGTACAAAGCTTAAAATAGGCTTCGCAAAGGGGGTCACCTTCTCTTTTCAGTGACTGCGTGTGTAGGCGTGTGCACATGTGTTATGTGTGGTATTGCACCTGGCTACGCGTCTGTCTCCCTACATGTGCGGCGAGGAGTGCGGGTGACAAGAAGGAAGAGTTAAAAGAGTAGAAGTACACTGCAAGGTGGAGGCTATGGCTGAGAGGAGGAAGAGGAGCAGAGAGGAGGAGAGGAGGGGGAGGGCAGGACGCTAGAGGCATCGTACTCTTCTGATTGGAGACCGGGGCTGGTTGCGAGGAGACTGGCAGGGCTGGGATTCGCTTGACAGAGAGGGGCGGACCCCCCACCCTGGACAGGCACTAGGTGGCTCTTCTCTCGCTGGAGACTGGAAGTTGAATGCCTGGGAAGAGACCAAACCGAAAGTTTAATGCTATGATCAACAATACTAACCGATATTTCCTTGTGGCACAACTAGAAATCACAGTTTAGAACAACATTCAACAACTGTTCTCTTTGTACCTTTGCTTGGTGGTCATGGTGGAGACCTCCTCCAGTCTGCGACAGGCCTCCTCCAGCTGGGCCAATGTATTGGGAGGGGGCAGGGGAGGCATGGCAGGGTCTTGGATGAATGGCTGGGCTGGCTGGTGGCTACGTAAGTGGCCACAACTTCCTCCACCACCCCACGTGTGTGTCTGGGTGGAAGTGCCTCCAAAGGATTTCTTGGTGGTCTGGGTACTGGGAGGGCAAATGGACAAAAGACAACTCACGTCAACAATATGCAAGGGTGGGGAATTTAAAAATAAAACAAAAGCTTATGTTAACCCTTAAGAATTCCAGCAAAAAGCCACTGCTCACCTGTGAGCCTTGTGCTTGCCCCGCTGTTTACTTTCCAGTATCCACTGCAACACATTTTGGGTGGGGTCTGTCGTGTCACTGGGCAGCTGTACAAGCCCACAGTCTTCAATAGACCTCTCTGCCACTCCATCCTCAGCTCCAGAACGACACACACGCCTGGATAGAGAGCTGGAACGCCTGGAAGGAAGAGAGGAGAAAAGAGAGGATTGTTTATTTTAATGCAATCAACGGATGAAAAGAAGAAATAAAATGTATGCAAAGCGGTGGAACTGACCCCATATTGTTTTCTGTTGTATTAGGTCCACACATCTCTCTGCCCAGGCTACGGCTGCGTTGGTATGGAGGGCACTCTCCACTGCTGGAGCACAGGTCATGCACCCTGAGGGCAGCCTCTCTTTCAATTTGCTCTTGAGTCTTGGGACTGCCATGATGGTGAATGTAGTGGTGGTGGATGTGTTTCAGGCTCTGCCGGCTTACGAGAGTTCTGTTGGGGCCCAAAGCCAGAGTGAACGCCCCTTGGTCAGGACTGGACACAGATGGACTGGGGCCCCCAGTCCTCACAAGGGCCTTGATTCCAAAGCCTGCCCGAGCGAAGGGCCTGTGTTCTGGGGAGCTGGAGCGAGGGGAATGGCGGATGACAGCTGGGGACTGGCAGCCGGGGGTCTTCAGGACACGAGAGAGGTGTTCATCCAGGATGGCCTGGGGGTCCTCATCAGAGGAGCCCGAGAGGAGGGTCAAAGGGTGGGGGGAGAGCTGGGGAGCACTTCCCATGATCTCTGTATCTTCTCTTTCCTCCTCCTGGTTGAAGCAAACACTGTTATCGACTGACAAAAACACCACTTTAAAAAATTCACCTTTTCCAGTAAGAACCAGTTACACACCTCCTGAATCTGCTGCAGCCTCTCCTCCAGAGAGCTGATGGTGTCCTGCTCTCTCTTCAAGGTCTCCAGGCGGGAGATGAGCTGCGATGCGAAATCTGCCGGCTTCAGTGGGACCATCTCCTTTGGAGGACAACGAGTGCGCTTTGGGGAGAAAGACATCCATTAGCTGTTGTGTCATCTTCTCATTCACCCATGACAAAGCTCCCCAATTCCTACAAAGACATCCGTCCTCCTCTCGCCTCATCTAATTATGCATTGTTCTCCACCAGCGCCTACTCCACTGTTGGTGGAAGTGATCAGGGCACTATCATAGGCACACAGGACTATGAGGCTGTTTAAAGGGGTGGCATGCCTGGTGTATGGTCACGCTGGGTCAGGCCTTGGCTGGTTCCCTCTGTCAGCATCAGCAGGCCTCTTTAAAGTCAGCTCACTTCAAAGACTTCCTCGTCAAATATCAAACACTCAGTAGGGGGAGAATATGGTGGTGGTGGGAGGGATGGAGGGATAGATAGATGGGAAGCAGTGGCTTTACATCTAGGAATAAAAGCCACATATCGACAGGGGGTGGAAGAGAACTACAGGGAGGAAAGGATGGGGGATTAAAAAGTGGGAGAAGTTGAGATGCAGAGATGTGTGCTCGCAGGAGGGCACAGAAAGAAGAAATGAAGAGAGGAAAGGATTGGAGGACAGAGATAAAGGTGCCAAAAGGGATGGGAGATAAGAAAGGTTGTGGTAATTTATTCCCCCCCTTGTCACACGCTGGGCACCTTTGAGGTACAGTATAGTGACAGTATGAGAATCTCTGTCTGTGTGTGCACTTATTAAATTATTTGCATTTTTGCACTGGGGCTTTCTTGATTTTTCTTCCTCATTTTTGTTTCTTCCATTCCTTTGTAGTGGGGATGAAGGGGAGAAAAGACAGAGAAAAAGGAGGAGCCCGAGGCGGGTGCACCATGGGAATGGCAGCCATCGCCAAAAATCAGACGGGAAACAAAAACAAGAATAAAAGCGAAAATAAAGCAGAAAAGGGGACAGCGGGGGGAAAAGTGGTGAGTACCAATCTGTGAATCTTTTTCTAATATAAGTAACACACTCCCATCATGTTGAAAAAGCGGCTGACATGAAGTTTATTTGAACAAGCTACTCCTGCATGATATCTTTCCCTATCCTTCTCTCAACCTTAAGTTAGCGCCTATTAAGCCTTAAGCTACCAACTCCCCTCTGACCCACTGAGACGTCACATGGCACGCTCAGACTCTTTGCTTAAGTTAGATCCCTCAGTTTTAGGGGAGGGGGGCTGGATGAGTGTGTGTGAGTGTGTGTGTGTGTGTGTGTTAGGGGGGGTGCAATGGAAAAAAAGGGGGCCAGCTCTGTTGGAAGTTGTCACTTCCCTGTGCGTTTGCTCCATTCATCCTTGGATCAAAGCGCTGCATGTGAGTGCGTGTGTGTGTGCGCAAGCGAATGTGTCGAGTATCTTTGTGTTTTTGTTGGGGAAGTTGGCTGATTTCAGAGCCCTCGGGATAAAGCAGCAGAGATCTTCCTCATCTCTCCCTATTCTCCATATTTACAGCATCAGTGGGGAAGAAAAACCCTGGTGTGTTCTGAGCGCTGGGGCGATAAACAGCTTAGAGACCTCCCCGTTTCCTGCAGACTTCAAGGAACCCTAATGGGGGTGTAGGTGACACCAAAGGTAGCGGGTGTTTGTATGTGCGGGTGTGTGTGTGTGTGTGTGCGCGATAGTGGGAGGCTGGGTCTTTGACGTTACTCTTTAGATCTTTGCTGGTGTTGTCGAACTGAGGATGCCGAATACAGTTTGTGCGGTACTATTCATAGAACCAAGAGACCCGGAACAGAGGGTGGTATGGAAATTAGACAGTGCGACCCAGGTTCAAACAGACTGAGTATGTGTGTGTTTGTGTACTTACAGGGAAAGCAGGCAGAGAGACTTGGCTATTCATCCTCATGTTGCGATGCATCTCTCTGTGTAGCTGTTTCTTGGATCCCAGTTTATACGGAGGGATGCCATCTCTGGGGGTGTGCAGACAGATCACAAAGGTCAATTACCCAATCAGCTACATCATTAAAGACCAAACAGCCATCCAGGAAGAAACTTGTTAGCCAACTGGGTAGATCAAACACAGTGCAAGCCAGAAGAAATCTAATTTATTAATTCTCCTAAGATTTTTTTTTCATCTTTTCAGGCTTAATCTGAGAACAAAGAAGATACTCAGAGGTAAATTGAGCCAACATTTACGGCCTCGTATGTGTGTCAGAGCCGATTCTGTAACGTGGTTCTGAGTGAGGTGGTAAGAGGTTCTATTTGCATTACAAGTGACACAAATGTTTTGCTCCGGCTTCAGCAAAGCACCGGGAAACCCTGCTGGTCAATTCCTTTCAACCTACACACGCACACACAACCATCTACTAGCCAGATGTGAACCATTCTTTTTTATATGAACCCGATGCTTCAGAATCGTCCTGAGTTTTCCTTTAACACCTGAAGCAAAGAAACGTATATTGTCTGTGTGCGATGCACTCTCACCTACTGGAAATACTTAGGGCTTACTGCATGCAGAAGAGATTATAGGACACGTCCAGTCGTCCACTCAACCTGCTCTATTCACGAATGAGCACAATCAAATATTACACAGACTTTACACGAGGGTAAAGTCTGGTCCAAACGATTCAGACATTTGTGTCGCACGCACAGCTCCTCTAGATAAGTTCAGGGTTGCAGTGCATGTGTGGAAAGCAGCTGTAGTGTCAGCATTAGCATTCCCCCGCTGACGTTTATGTTGAGCCGAGGACACCGTTAGCATTAGCGAGTCATTCCACTGATTCAAAGTGTTACTGCGGGACAGGACCCAGGGGTGCAGCTAACCTGGTTAAATCTATCTGAGGGACTGAACGGCTGACTGGCGAGAAGATGAAATCAAACAACAAATGGCAAAAGCTCCGGCTTCAAACCGCAGCACTTGACAGAGTAAAGCAGTGTCTTTTATCCCATGATAAACAGCAGTTTCCCGGTGACCTAGCCTAACTGAGGAGCACTTTTCCACTTTTGCTTTGAAATGCCACAGTCATGCGCAAAAGCAACCCTCCCCACGCACACACACACACGTACACACACACACCCCACCTCCCACCCCCAATCTTCATTTGGCAAGCGCTGCCGCAGCCAGCCTCTGATCTCCGCACATCAAAAGGCTGGTTTGTAAGATAAGGTAATGTTTGAAGTCTGCGCAGCTGCATTCCCCAGCGTCCAAGCAAATCCATAAATAAGATATAAGCAAAAATCCCCCTTCCACCACTCTGTTTCTCTTCCCACCCAACCGCCTCCTCCCCCGTTGCTTTTTTTTCCATTTTCTATTCTCTGTTATCTGTAAATGAGATTCAAATGTTTATGGGTCGTTTTAACTGACCTAAAGAGAGGCAGATATTCTGATCAAGGACAGAGCAGGCAGGAAATGAAAAGTCATTGCTGTGGCCAGGGCTTTGTCATTGCACTGGGTCAAAGTACAGCAGAATAGGACTATATTGGCGTCTGCTCTTTTGAAGCTGGGCCGTCTAGAGATATGCCAGAGCAGAGGGCTTCCTGTTATAAAGAAAAAACTCTTTATAGCTGCCAAATTCGTGTGTGGCCAAGCCCACTGGTCACACTAAACATCAGTGTCTCAGTCTTTAACTATCATGATCTCCGTCATCTCGCTCGCTATTTCAATGACATCATGCGTGCAGACCTTGACGCCTCCCATGTGAGATGAGGTAAAGAAGAACTCCCACCAATATTTTTCTGCTTTCTGTCCAAAAAAACAGCCGACCTGAAATCTCCTGGCCTAGAGCTGTGCAGAGCTATGACTTCATCGCACCTTGTCACTCGACAGACATGTGATAACGCCAAGCTATCCTTTAGGTGAACGAGGCCCTTAGCATGTACACAGATAAGCACTAAGCGCATGTGAGGACAGCTGTGTCGAGCACATTTGACAATCTCCTGCAATTAATAACAACAAGTTTGCAAACACAAATGATGCACATTTTTTAGTATTAAGATTCATTGAGATCTTTGAAATAATTTGGGTTTTGGATCAACAACTTGTCCACTGATGCACTAAACATAAATTCTCTGTACTCTTTACAATGCATCAACTCACAAAGTCCTCTAGTGTTCACAGTAAAATGTTATTACAGAATATATAAGGAGGGGGCCTGGCACTGACTCATGCCAAAACCTGGCAGCTCAAGAGTCTTTAAGGGTTTTTCAAGAGGCCACAATTCACCAGGATTTCCACTATAAAGACTCCGAACAGTCAGCAGAGGGAAGGTGCAACTTTATTCTCTTCATTTATTTATTTAGTTCCATTTTCACAGCACCTATATTTCATATCCCTGAAACATGCTTCTGTTCTGACATTCTCATGTATTTGGTTAATATCCACTTACACACTGCTGTCGGTCATGGACATGGCGTCGTCAGTCAAAGCGTCACTGGACACCTCACTGTCATTGGTGCTGCTGACAGGGGCGAAGGAGCCCATGTGGCAGGGGTTGAACGAGTCTCCTCGTTTGTAGGATCTGAGGAGGTTACACAAGCAGAGATCAGATTAATACTAATGCAGCACCATGAAACAGCATACAACAGGTGGGTGACATTTAGTTTCTACTTTCTTGTGTGTATTTCCTGTGGGTTTCTGATCTAAAATGAAGACAGAGAGGGTGCATTTGTGTGACCTTGTCTCCTACAAATAACAACTACAGCCTGTAATGAATGCATGTGACTGGCTGATCTGGGGCCAGGAAACCTCCTTCTCTGAACTACAAGTTCATCTGCATTGAGTAAAACTTTGTTTTTCTCCCCTTATGCCTTCTTCTGCAGCCCACAATTTCTCTCTTTCCATTTCGGTCTCCCGCTGTGTGTGTGCATTCTTGCCATGGTACAGGAGGAGAAGAAAAGGGGGGGGGTTACCAAAAGAAAAAAAAAGTATAGAGCGGAAGCATGAGAGTGTGTCAGAGAAGGAAAGAAAGGGGAGAGGAAAAAAAAAGGGGGAGAGACCCAGCATGACTAAAGCTGTAGGCCCCCAGCACCGGGCTGACCTTCAGAGGGGCTTGCAAAGAGTCAGGTATTTAACACAGCTGGCCTTGCATTCTTCCCTCCCTGCCTCTCTCTCACCCCCTCATTTATACTTTCTCCTCCCTCCCTTTCTTTCATGAGAAGCCCCCCCCACCCACCCCTCTGTCCTTCCTTTCCGCTCTCTTTCCCCCTCCTCACTTTCGCTCAAAAGCATTGCCCCATCGTCCCCATCCCCAAGTTTTTGGAAAAAAAAGATAAAAGTGGTGAAGGCGGAGGGGAATGAATCAGGCAAGAACTGACACAAACAAGAAAAGAGGGAAGAAGAGAGTGAGAGGGTTGGTTGGGGTCGGGGGTGTTGATTTTCTGGTGTAGCTGCTGCCATTCAGGGTTTGTTTTCTTTCTCTCTCTCTTTTTTTTCTTCAAAGAAAACCTGAGATGAGAAGAGGTGAGGAGAGGGAAGCGGAAAAAGGAGAAATGAGTTCCACATGGTAAGAAATCTGTGGGGTGACAATGGGAGGGGAGAAAGCCGTCTCTTCTACCTGCTCAGCTGACAAGCATCACTCAAAAAAGAAAGTCCGGGATGGGAGTGATCATCCCAACAACACACAAATGTTGATCCCTGTTGTTTAGATTCAATAGCTGTCATTGGTAAAGTTATCTTAGCACAACTTGGGATTTAGTTTTCAATAGCAACAGGAACATCAGCCCATGATCTAATGTTGAGACTCCTGAAATACCTCCATAACTTTGGTTATATATGATCATTTCTGTTTCATGGGTTTATAAACCCTTCAGGACAAAGCTCCAATTCCAGAAAGTGCCATCTATTGATCTGCTAAAGATCCTCTGCCAAAGGCGAGAGGACAGTGTGATTGTATACAGGAGGAGGCATAGCATAGCAATGTCATCATCTATTATTTGCTGGCTGGGGTCAGAGCCAGTCGTGCTCTGAACTTTTCCTGTGGAAGACGATCCCTCATTCTGCAGAACTATTTCAAAGCCCCGGAAATCCAGGCGAGCGCCAGCAGAGGGCTGCCGCTGGATATGGTGACAGGGGCCACAGAGAGCCAGGGAGGGAGAGGGAGAGGGAGAGGGAGCGGGAGAAAGGGAGAGAGAGACAGAGATCTCTGCAAACTTAGCAGAAACTCCGGGATGAAGAGGAGGAAAAATGTATTTTCGACTTTTACGCATGCATGAGAGAAAATGTATGTGTTGTGCATTATTTACACACAGCATGCTCTGGGATCATAGGATATATAGAGATTTAAAAAAAAGGTGTTGCGGCCATACCTGTATCCCCCCTCGAGCACCTCCACCGCCCTCATGGACACGGGGGCCCTGTTCACCTTCGCTGAAAGTCCAACCAGCGCTTTGGCTTTGAAATCACAACTCCACTCCTCCTCTTCATTGAGCGTGGGCAGGTATCCACACACAACTTTCAGGTCGCCCAGCCCGTTCGAGTTGACGTGGTTGGGGGTTTCTCCTCCACTCCTCACGTACTCGAGGTAAATGTCAGAGGTCAGAAACATCTGGTACGCGTTCTCCTCCATGTTGGTCTGGATCTCGGTCTGCGCCTGGTCGAACATGGCAGAGTCTACGTGCTGCTTCTTGATATTATCCCGTATGTAGGTTTTAGTCGCGGGCTTGAGCTGTTTGGCGACAATGCTGTTGTTCTCGATGTAGCGCTTGTAAATTGCTTTGGCGACTCTGTGCGTTTTGGTATCCTTGAGGTCCATTTGCCTGAAGCCATTGCAGGCGAACCAGAAGTCCAACGTGTCCACGCATTTCTGCCGCTCCAGGAATGTCCTGAAGAGAAGAGCCCCGTCCTGGTCCCCGAGGAGAGAGTGCAAAGACTTCGTCCACCGGGAGAGCGGCGAATCCGGGGACGCACTCCCCTCGGGCTCCCCAAGTCCATCCTCGTTCCTCCTCGCCGATGAGCCCGGCGAGCCGAGCAGAACCGACCTGGGGAGTTCCGCGGTTTTCATCACTGCGAGTCTGCCGGGGTAGCAGGGCGCCTCGCCCTCCTCCCCAGGCACCGGGGGTCGAGGGGCATCTTCTCGGAAACTACTGGCGATGTGGTCCATGAGCGCCCGGCTCATGGCTCTGACGGCTGAAGCCTGAGTGTTGTTCGCCTCCTCTGAGCTTCTACTGTAATCTCCTCACTCTCTTATGTCAGCGGGGAAGCTTCTCTCCGGCTGCCCGTCTTCTCCCTGAAACACAAAGTATTGATCTAATCAAACCCAGATCCGCCCCAACTTCAAAGCGGCAGAGGCGCAGTAAGAGTCTCCTCAGTCCCCCCACTGACTTTTACAGAAATAAAAGAGACGAGGCTAGTTCACAGAGAAACCAGAGAAAAACGCTGCGGCAGCATTACATAAACAGTGATGCTTCATATCTCAACGTGGAGTGGGATTTGGTTCCGAGGCGCTAACGACTGGGACGCGATTTAACAGTGATTCCCTCACATGCAACGGGAGAGCAAAACGATGCCTGCACTAAAATCACTTTTCCTTCCGGTGCCTTAACGCGGGTAAAAGTAGTCATTACAGGTGTGTCACGCGGGGTTGTTAATTGAGAGCCATTAATGAGTAATTCATCCTGGATGCCGGAGCATTGCGCACGGACTGCGCGGACGCTTCCGGATCCATCTCGGCTGCTGACAGGGTTCCAGCCCGGCTGACTGGCTGCTGCAGAGCGCACACACACGCCTGTCTTCTCCCATCGATGCTGCCACTTTTCTTTTTTTATTTTATTCACCATGTCCGATCAGTCACTTCCACGCGTCTCTAACCTACATCTCACCACAAGCCACCGGGAATCACATCGGAGCCCGTCGGTGGTGAGAACCTGTAGGACACGGGACAAAACTCGAGGAGATCGAAAAACGTGACTAAAATTGTTAATGGAGCCAACTGGCTGCTGCTGCTGCTGCTGGCGTGTGTGTGCGAGCTACAACTCCGGGTGCCTTAACGCGCTCGGATGTTCCAAACATCCAGATGTTGTGCCAATAACGCAGAGATTACGAGGAGTTCGCAACACAGGATCAACGCCGCGATCTATCAGCTGATGAAGCAGATGTCAAAGAGAACAACTGGTTCCAGGTTTAACTTGTCAAAGATGAAACAGCTACAGCTCAAAACCCTTCCTAAACCAACACCCTGGGCTAAATATCGAAAACTAACTTGACCGTGAATATTCATATTCCACACATGTACCTTCCAACCGCGCTCAAAGTCACATTTAAAGTTTCTTTAACGGTACATTTAAGGGCTAAGAGAGAGTAAACCTCACCCCTCGTTACCGTCCAACTCCATGTACACAGCAGAGGTCTCAGATCTTGTGGGGGAGGAATTCCACACACACAAAAAAGAAGAAAGCAGCACTTGAGAGAAAACTCATACTTTAAAGTCACGAAATCGAACAAAACCGGATTAAAAAAAGGTCGAAATGAGTCAAAAGATACAGAAGCGTCTCGAGGTGTTTTTATGTTTTTTTGTTGGGGGTCTTTAAACGCAACAAAAGCGGCACATTTCCCACAGAATAGAACTTCAAAAGCGAGTCAACAGCACATCAAAGGCAACTCCAGCGGGGGCCAGTTTGAGTAGGCGCACACACACACACGCGCACATACACACACGCTTGAAACTTACCATCGATCTGCGGGTCCTCTCCTCAAAATGAATAAACTCCTGTCCTGTTTGTTTCGTGTCCGAAAGCGCGAATAAATCCACAGAGCTCCGTCTCCACAGCGCGTCCACGTACAGTCCGTTCAGGCTCGACTCGGTTTCACGGAGAGAAAAACGCACTCGAGAGGAAGAAGAAGAAGAAGAAGAAGAAAAAAATAGCGCTTTTCTCCCTCCTCCTCCCTTTCTCCACCTCCTCCTCCTCCTCCTCCGGTTGGTCTCAGGCTGCCATGCCGCACGGTGGCTCTCTCCTGCAGGCGACTCCGACACCAACTGAACCGAGAGGCTGGAGCAGCGCACTTCAAAGCCAGGGAACCGACTGCCGGGTCCCGACAGTCGCATAAAAAACAATTACAGCCTCTCGCGCCTCAGAAATACATTAAAAAACAAACCAAACAGTCGCTGGTGAACGTGTTTAACGTCAGAGTCACTGTGCATGAAATGTAATCCGAAGGTTTTTTAGATTTTTTTTATTTCCAGACCTTTGCGCCCCTTTTTTTCTGTCACGTATCCCCCATTCGTTTCCCGGCTCGCGAAGTTGCCTCGCGAGGACCTTATCAAAGGCAAGCAATCTTGAGCCAACTCCCCGAGGCTTTGGAGCGTCAGAAGTAACTGATCTGCCGCCCTAATAGCATTATCGCTACAATCCCTCTGTTGCTACATAAACTTTAAAGACGCAGAGATCTTTCTTTCTTTCTTTCTCTCTTTCTTCTCTTTTCAAGAGCCGCATAGTTCTTGAGATTAACCCACTGGAGTCCACAGTGCCATGCAACCCAGCCTAGATATCAAATAGCACGTTTCTATCCTTACATGCATTTTTTTTGTTGTGTGTGTGGTCACATTATAAGAAAAACAAAATGATTTGAATCTCCTGAATGCACAGCGTGGAGCCACAGAGCAGAGCCCCCCTGCTGCAGGATTCAAACACTTGCTCAAGGGAACCTCTGCAGAACAAAAGTGTTTTTTTTCGACACATAAGCTTTTACTTTTTCAATCCACATTCAGCCCTTCACTTGCTGCAGTAGGAGGTCATAGCTGTGTTATCGCTCCACAGCTCCTACCAGTGGCAGCAGAGGCCACATGCACATGTGCCAGATTCAAACATCTGCTCTTCAGTGGAGATAAGTTCCGTGAAGGATGTTATCATATCATTTATGAGACAGAAGAATGACTCCCCTCTGCAGCTCTCACTGTGCAGCTCTGTGCTTTGTGTATACTCCTTAACTGCAGTGTTAGATAACAGGAACAAGGGGTGAAAAGCGCAGACATTCAATTCAGTACACACAACCATTTACTGGTCTCACTGAGAGGAGTTGTTCAGGACATTTTGGAGACTACATTTCCTTTATTCGCACTGGAACCAGCTACAGTCTGTGATGCTGGTAGTGTTTATAGAACAGAGTCAATAGTGTTTTGGATAGTTCTTCAGTGTTCAAATGAGCCGCCACAGGGGACTCTTTGTACAAGATGACTGGCCATATTCTTGAAAGAGAGACAGTAGGTGTCTCTGTGTTGTCTTAGTGGACACAAATTCAAATAAAGTACAGTGCAAAGACAGCAAACACTTTGATCGAGCGCGTTCGCCAAAGGTGCCGTGAAACGTTCTCCCTCGATGCCTCACTTCCCATCAAGGTTAATAAAAGAGGAAATTGCTTTTGAAGAGGCCACGATGACGAATCCCTTAGTCATCATTCAGAGGCCACTTCTATCACCCTCAAATTTTGTGCGCTCTCATCCCGCATGTAAACAAACCTTCACTGATGTCTGTCCACCGGACTAACTGTCCCCGCCAAAATAAGACCAGCGTTGACTCCCAACTCAAACTGAGAGGTAGCTCATCTACATCGGGGCTGCATCAAAAAGTAAAGGATAAATGTTTAAAACAAGTATTGTAGATGTGTTATGCTACACATGGGCTATGTGGGCATGTCTGTTGAACAAAGGCTTGAGGCCTCTGATGCACAGTATACCTCACATCTGGAACCATGCCAGATGTGAGACAGTAATGACTCAATGAGTTAAAACAAGTCTGCTCAAAAACCCAATTTCTTATCTCATAAAAGCTCATCCTCAGAGTCTGGGTCCCTCTGCAGGTATACAGGTCATCTGGGTAATATACTGAGAGCTGCCAGCACAATGTCAGCCTTTGTTAACTTTGGACGGACGCGGCTGAACTCTGACAGTAAACACACCAGGGTGGAAACCATTACCATGGCGATGGTGTGGACCCCCCCGCCAGTACCAGAGGCCAGTTGGGCAATCGCATCCCGTCTTGTCAACCCCCTCTATGGTTCATGGGAGGTCCCCATAGGTCAGGTCTTCCCTGCTGCCCCTCAGGAGCTGACCCCAGGTCCGTGACTGGCCTCAGACCAGGGGTGTCCTTGGCTCCTGGCCCTATAAAAAGCCCTTGAAAGAGGTCTTCGGGGGGGAGAGGTTATGGGATGTAGCCGTCCCTCTGTTTGGGAAGATATTATTACATGGACAGGTCAAATTCAGCCAGACTACAAAGAGCACTATAAATAGAGAGGGGAGGGCACGCATAAATCACCTGTGGGCCCAATCACTTCTTTAATGTTGACTCTTTACTTTTTTGGATGTGAACTGAAACAAATTGAGTTTTTTAAGGAATCTAAAGTCATATCTGATGAAAAACACCTACTTTTAAAAAAAAGGACCAAGGAGGTTTTAACAACTGGGTTATATGGTCTCCTGAGCAACCTTGGCCTGTCGTAACTGCAACCGGCCACCTCAGTAGCAGTCGTAAACACCCGGAGTGTGTGTGTCTACCGGTGCTGTCCTCTCTGTGCTGCAGCCCTGTGATCAGTAACTGCTCTCAATTACAGTATTGTGTGCTGTTCCTTTTCGGCTCGGGGTTAAACTCTTTGCAGACCCCTTTGAAGTGCTCATCCCTTTATCTCAAGCCAGAGCCAAGAATTTGGGGGAGGACAATGGCAAACGAAACCAAGAGGGAAGCTTATGGCAATTATCAACCAGGGCCATGAGTAGGAAGTCAGCTCACACAGAGAGAGAAAGAGAAAGAGGGAGAGAGAGGACGCAGATAGAGAGAGCAGGAGACAGCCGATGTAGGACAGGGGGTTACTGTTTCAAGTTTGTTTGGTGTGTACACACCCCGGGCAACAAGCGACTGCCAAGAGAGGAAATGGAGGTTACCTCTTCAAAGTAGGTGACAACAGGGGGACAATGGCCTGTGAAGGCAGCAAGGAGCCGATGAGAGGAGCTGTGTGTGAGTGTTGGTGCCGGTGCAGAGGGTCAACACACAACACACAACACAAGCAAGGACCAAAGAGTGGAAGAAGAGGATGGAGGAGAAGGACGGTGGAGAACGGAAGGGAGAAGTGCTGTTGTCAGCAGAATCAAATGGCACGCAGAGAGAGAGAGAGAGAGCGAAAGAGAGAGAGAGAGAGAGAGAGAGAGAGAGAGAGCTGGGGAAGATACAATTAAAGTGTGGAGTTAAGACAGGCTTTGAAGTTGGACATGGTGCATAATACCCTTAAAAGTTAAGGAAGGGCAACAATTTGCCAGTTTGTTATGGGGCTGTTTTGAAGGAGGAATGGGGTAAAGGAAGAGAGCAAGTGGTAGGGGGTTTGTTTTTGAAAGGGGTTCAGTTTGAGGGGAATGAAGTTGCATTTCAAGCACCAGTTGGCCCCAGAAGGATGGAGGTGTTCTTTTTTATTTGCAAAACAGAAAGTAAAGTGTGAGAGTGGGAGCCGGCACCTTCCTGTGAATGTGGACGATGGGGATGAGTGCGTGAAAGATGGAAGAAGCTAAGGAGAGAGAGGGACAGGGAGCCAGACAGGTGAAGACAAAAGACAAGAAGAACGAATGAGACATGAAATAGGAAGGGAATTGGTAGCGAAGCAGGGCAGAGAAGAAATAACAGAGTATAGCGGAAAGAGGGGGGGGGTTGTTGAAGGTTATTTATTGGTTTCTTTCCCTCATTTTAATCCCATTTTGCGCTTGACTTTTAAGTCTACCAATGTATAGAAACAATGTCGGATGCACTGTCTAATCCCGTTTGGGCCATGAAGCTCACTCCACACTGACAGTAATGACTTTCATTTCCTCCGCCGCTCACACCAAAGCACCACGCAGACACTTCACAGGACGGACGCCACTGCTCTGCCATGCTCGACAGGACAGCTGTCTGGCTCTGAGTCGGTCTTAACCTGGACCCTGGGCTCCCTGACTCATCCTTAATCCTTCACTTTAACCCCGGCTTCTTCTTCCCTGACTCAGGAACGCAGGGTTCTCAGGCTGGTAAGGTGATTAACTCGCTCGTCCGTTCAAGAGATTCCTGATTTTTATCTCTTTCCCCCTGTTTCCTGTTCCTTCATAAGAGACAAGTCAACAGGGCGAGCACCATGGCAACACAGAGACACTCTGATGAGGGCACACGCCTCAGAAACTGTCTCACTTGACACAGGGGGTTTTTAATACTGTCAGACAAGAACCATGTCCACAGGAATGCAGAGTCTTCAAATGCTGTTTTCATGTTGTGTGTGTTGTGCACTGAATGGTAAAAAGGTGAGTTGTACAAGCTCAGTATATCCGAGGCAGCTTCTTTAAAGAGCTGTTTGTTTATGGGAGCAGGTATAAAGACTTTATGTGTGACAGTCACACTGGTTGTCACAATGTCAGGGCCACATCTGCCAATCATTAGTTTAAAGACCTGAAGAGGAGTTTACATATGGTCAACCACAACTTTGTTTTTTATGGACTTATTTTCTTTGTTTTAATAAATATAGAAACTAAGATGTGACCCTGTTAGGGAGAAAATTAATTGAAGTCAATGGATTTAATTTTCTTCACCACAAGTGCATAAGTAGCTATGAAGAGAAGAGTTATTTAGACCATAATATCAAAATGTAATGGAAAAATGAATGGTATTGAGAAATTGTGAAATATCTTAACTTCATACAGTATATAATCTATTTCATCAGCCTTTTAAATTCTAAGGCTTTTTTGGTGCATCTTGACTGATTGCAGTGAATTTCAGAGATCGCAAAACTGCATAAAGATTGGAGACTTTGTGGTGCCCAAAAAATTTGAGAAAAAAAAATGTGCTTGTCTTTATGAATGAACGGAGACAAAATAAAAAATACGTAAGAATGGACAAACCTTACCATGTCATCACTGTTTACAAATGTCCAAGTTAAAAAATTCCTGGATCCACCATTATTTCGTGTCATGTGCTAGAATGTGATGTGTTCTCTCTTGGCCCATGTCCCATCAATTCAACCAAGTTTAGTAGAAATCCATTTAGCAGTTTTGGCGAAATCCTGCCGACAAACCAACCACTCAACCGAAAGCTAAAACGTAAAATATCTGACTAACAGTTTTGGTACAGATAGACAGGCCAAAAGGAGAGAAACTATGCATTTTAAACTTTGCCTGTAATGGTGGAGATGTGGCCGTTCTGTACTCACCGATGATCCCTTTAGGTGCAAGAAATTTAGTCAAATAAGGAAAGAGATCAACATAAAGTGCATGGCGGCAGAGCTCCCAGACACTCAGAAGGAGACATATAGGGCATGCGATAAAGGCGAACCTCCCACACTGTCTTGACTGCATGGTCTTCTGTCCCTCTGCTCAACCCACACTATCAGCCCAGACGGCAGATTCATGGCACAGTCGCACAAACACAACCTGCTGTGCCCTCTTCTCTGAGGCCGTACAGCCTCTAACACGCAGCTGCATAATCCTTTTCATAGCTCTTGCTGCGTGTGAGTGACAGGGCCGGGGAAAAAAAGGAAAAAATCATTGCCATAAATACCGTTATGAACAAAGAACGACACGAGCGAGAAGCGAGGCAAAGACGGAAGAGGCAGGAAACACGATGGAAGACAGAAAATATAGCCTAAGTGAAATGCGTTGTGTGTGGATGTGTGAAGTGTTGGCGATAAACAGGTTTATTTATGCAAGCAGCGTACAGCAGCCAAACACAGGCCTCCTAGGGTCTGACTCCAAATACTGCTCTATAAAAAGACCCAGTGACACAGCTCACGCACGCGCACACACGCACACAAACGCACAATGACTTTGTCAATCACACGCCGATGTACAGTCAATCCCAGAGGCCCGTCACAAGAGCTCAGAGTGAGACACGTCACATGTGTAAATCTCGTAAGCGGCAAAGAGAAGCGAGGCGGTGGATGACCTCGAATCACCCGACGTATTCTACAGACTCCCGCTCTTTGAATTCATGTCCTCATGAAACGCAGACGACATCTTACAGGAAATAAATACTCCAAACTGAAAACTGACTCTGACTTAAAGAGAGAAAGAGAAAGCCCTTTTCCCGGGTTGCTGTACAGTCGACTCAGTGTCACGAGGCGGTTTGTTCGTGTGCACTGGATTTCAAACAGGCCTTTGTGCACTCAAGTCATGTAAACTGCTCATTAGACAATGAAACATTAACAACCTCCAGCTCAGGCAAACGCATGAGAATCACCCTGATTCGACTAGAGCAAGTGTTATACACCAGCAGAGTGAGAATATGGTGGAGGAGTGGAAACCTTGGGAGTTTCCTGACTGCCCCTTTGCTGTTGTCACACAACAGTCCACTGTCTGATGTGGAGATAACCGAGAGGAAGCGAGGGCTTTGATCCTTAATGGGGCCGAGTCGGCCGTGTGGAAATGACATTCATGCCTTGTGTTTACACAAGCACAATTACGGAGGTTATTTTGGTAGCAGACAATCAATTAGAGCGAAACTAGTCAGGGTAATAACACAGATTAAAGGAGAGGTTATGGCTGGAGCATGCTCGGGTGTAAATGAGCAGCAGGCCCGAGTACACATTAACCTTTATTTCTACAGAATCAGCAGCTCCATGTTAAAACCAGCCTGAAGGACTCGGTGCTTTAAACAATGCGTTGGTTGGATCCTCTGCAGGAACCCCCCCGGTGGAGGGATCGGGCGAGGCTGCATCCAACAGTTTCTGTTCAGGCCGGGGTACGTGTGAAATGAAATGTTTTATATGATGTGTCATCAGATGTGAAGGCTGATAAATACCAGGTGGATCAGCTGAGGGCTCAAAGAGGCCCAAACTGTCAGAACAGCAACACACATCAGTGCCCAAAGCTCGCAATGACTTACATGGACCGAAACTTTGGACCTTACTCAGAATGAGACCTCACTTTGATTATGTTTACATGAGTTGCTGATTGACTATTCCATTCATATCCCCCTTATTACCACATGTTTCCCTGACACCCCTTCTTGCTCCAGTGGTTTGACTTAGAGCGAAACTGAGCGTCTTCTGTCGGAGTTACATTAACTTTGTCCTCATCGTCCACGAGTCACTGGGTCGAGACTGATCAGAGAAGCTGAGGGATGCAGCTCGGAGGAGGCAGGCTCTTCAGAACAGACTTTTGTCTTCAGTCAGCCAGTTTAAAACAGACCGAGGCCGTTGCCGACACAAGAATCACACATTCAGAACATGCAAAAAAATGCATGTACGATGCTATGTTGCAATAGTTATGAATCCTCTGCGTACATCTTCCAGAAACAACAGATTTTTCCAAGGCTTTGTGCTGAAAGACAAAATTCCTGTTTCTCGGATGTCGGTCTGACAGTGCTCTCTCCTTTCGTCTCTCGTTCTTTTTTTTTGTTCTTCTCCCTCTGTCTGTCTCTCTC
The DNA here is from genome assembly GCA_038501795.1 of Pseudopleuronectes americanus. Classification (NCBI taxonomy): domain Eukaryota; kingdom Metazoa; phylum Chordata; class Actinopteri; order Pleuronectiformes; family Pleuronectidae; genus Pseudopleuronectes; species Pseudopleuronectes americanus. Next base: position 5,700,602 of record CM076732.1, read on the forward strand.
TGTGCCTGGGCAGCAGAATCAGCACATCAAATAAATACAGAGGAGGCTATAGTGTTTCGTTTGGAGACAGCGAAACAGGTCACGGACAATGGGAACACATGGAAATGCCTGAACTGCGGGTGTAAAATAAGAGAAAGCAATTCCAGTGCAAGTTAAGTGTAAGGGCCACTTTGAAATCAAATCCGATTTTGGAATTTAATAACAGCTCCAAACTGTTTTCCAGGAAAAAAAAACAACTTTTCAAAATGATCAGTATTCGAGGCCACGCATTCTTCACCTACCAGAGACACAAATACCAGTGGATGAGGGCTCATTATTCATCCCACTCTCGGTCCACCAAATGTTATTATCGTCATAAAACCCCCTCAGTCCTGGAGGACCCTTACACACACTCACCCTCACAGTTTATGAGGTAAATCAAGCTAAAACCAACACAGTCTAATGCAACAGTGCTGCAATAAATCATCTCTACATGAAGGTCGGAGTTTTCAGTTTTTTATTCAAACTGTGTTAAAGGTGTTGATTCAACTGGGCTTTGAACTGCGTTGCAATTTATGGAGAGTTGTCTCATTAGCTGTGTCTCCATTCTGGGGCTGCGTCCTTCAGAGGACGAGGTCCAGCCGGCCCACGAAGTCCACCTCCAGTTCAACTCTGCCGACACATGCACGCAGAATACACACAACACAATGGAAGTGTTTCCAGGGGTCACTAAAACGGGATGGACGTGGCTGGGACACTTGCAGTCAATTCAAATAATCGGAGAAAATTAATTTGATCAATTGAGACACAAGCTAATGTCATGTTGGCTAGCAGTATAACATGCTAACTTGATATTTTGATGATCAACATGTACCGCATCTAATTCTCCAACAACACTGAGGGATCTCCTAATTCTACTTCAGGCTTCACAAACCATTGAGCTCTCTGGGCCACCGTAGGATCGTCTAGAGACAAAACACATGCAGTTCGAAAGCATCGCTGATTACATCATGTAAAACGATCAGTTGAATCAACAGCTGACACAGTTCAAACCAACAGTGAACAATGAAACGGCCACAGATACAGTTTCTTCTGCACAACTGTTGTTTTGGACTACATTAGGTACAAAGGCGTTCCTAACAAACTGCTCACTGAGAGTACTGTGGCCACTTCGTAAACTCCAGTGTCTGATTGACTCGGCTCTGGTTTGAGTGGAGCCGTTGGTAAAACACAAAGTGGTGGCAGAGGCAGAACCAGCGGGGCCCAAGGACTGTAGTGTTTGGCCGGAGGTTCAAGCGATATAGTCTCAGCGCTCTTTATCTGAACAGACCACAAACCCCCAACTACCATTTACAGTTCAAATGAGGGCTTGGGCAGAAAGGCGATGGTAAATACTGATGGGGGGTGATGGGAATTCAAGGTCTTTGACTTTGTGTAAAGTTACAAAGCTGATCTTGGTTAACATGCATGATGTGATCGTATTTAAAACAAGGGCAACACCATGAGTTCCCTTATTGAGGGATTAATTATGAGGTATTTAAGGCAGATGAAATCACATGCAAAAATAAAAGAAACGCATGACAACAGAAAATGATAAAAAAGTCATTTATTGAAATGATGCATTTTGGTGTCATAATGGTAAATGATGTTGTCTATTAAATAACAACAATATCAGTAATAAAATAGAACAGGACAAAGTAACGTGTTAAAAACATAAAAACACTCTTTTTACAAAAATATAAAGCAAAGGTAGAACATGATAATTAATAAATATGTTTAGAATTCATGGGAGGCCACAGCATGACACATTAAAACATGACTGGTCCAGTGGGGTGACGTGTAAATCACTCGTAACAGTCAATGATGCTCACACCTGATTGGACGTCTTCTCCTTCATGTCCCGGCTTAGGGGGAGCCTGTGGTTACTCCATCGTTACCTGTTTAGTAAAAAGTTGAGTTATTCATTTGTTAAAGCATTTAACCAACTTAATTCTACAGATAAACTTTAATTCAAACCAACTGTCTTTGTCTGACTTTGAGATTTCCAGTCACTTTAAGTTGAGAGGTAGAAATTAGCTGATTATTAATGTGATAAGTGTGACTGACAGTGTTTACACGCGTGTGCACTGATGTGAGCGGCAGCTTCTTTTGACGGAGCCTCTCATCACTGCACATGTTAAGATGCTTTTAAAAAAAAAGAAGACACAAATGGCTCTTACAGTGTGAAGACAACAAGGCAAATCAAACAGGACTGACACTCAGACTTCACTGTTGTCAGTAACACACAAGTTTATGGGAAATCTGGATGTTCTCACTCATCTGTTTGCGACAGTGGCCTTGATTTGCAAATCAAACACAACAGCAAATACAACAAAAAAAAAGAAATAAGAAAACACAAGGGCATAACTAATGGACAAGGTGCCTGATATCGACAAGGCCTGTCCCTGATTTGATAAACGCACAGTCCACCTTTTTAAAAGGAAGGAAATGCCGACTAAATGTGTTTTCTGATTCGTTAACATGTTGTTTGATTTGTCGTTGTGTTCTCAGATTTGCAGTTGTGATTTGCACCTCAGGGTCACTGTAGTTTGCACTGTCAGTGGTAGACCTGCAGGGCATTGAGGTATTCACGTATATGCACAGTACAGAAGAACAAACGTCCATGTGAACTCTGTACAGTTGTGTTTGCACACATGTTTCTACACAATCTAAACAACCATGCTAACCTCCTGCTGCGACTGGCGTTCAGGTCTTCCTGCAGCAAAGACGCTCTCTTCTGGAGGAAGTTAACCTGCAACGCAGATACACAAAGCCAAATGAAGCACTGAGAAATCTGTTTTGAATCTGATTACACAAGTAGGAAGTAGGAAACCAGTTCATCAGAAACATAGAAGTGGGACGTGGAGGAGGAATGATGGCAGTTGTGTCGTTGGGTGCAGGGGGTTAGCGAAGAAGAGGAAGGTGAAAGAAAGACCTGGTTGTTGAGTCCAGGGGTCAGGAAAACAGGGGTTGGGGGTCAGGAGATTAGGTCAGAGGGGTTAAGGCACAGAGGGACAGAGGGGAGATTATGAGCCAGGTTAGTCGAGGTTAAGAGGCTCCGAGAGGAGGCAGCACCATTCTGCTTCTTAGGGGGCTACAAAGCAGAAGTTTATTTATGAAGTGTCTTTGGCCGAAGTGAAAATAAACCCCATCTACATTTACACGGCATCTCCAGCCTGGCAGAATAATCACGGGCCCCAAAAGAATCTGTATTGTTCTGGGACTACCGTACTGGAGCCGAGGGTACATTCCTTTCTGTGGGGGAGACCTCAGGGAAGTTCTAGCATTTCATTTGGCACTTCACAGTCAAGTAAATGCAAAACCCCACCGAAGTGTGGTCGGACGCCTGAGACACAACCCCCCCCCCATGTAAAAAATAATGCACTTTCATGTGCAAAACCCGAAGACATGGTCAATGAGAGGAGCAACCACTCGTCATTAATTGCGTCTTATAAACATATTTGATCACGGAGCTGTGGTCTTTGCACTGAAACAGGATCTTAGCAGACCTATGAGAACAAGGCAGGGGTTCGTGATGAGCCTTGTACCCCCGTTACAGACAACCCTCTTTTGTTTATAGTAGAAATGCTGAGAAAACGAAAGCCCTTTATTGAAATTCATTGTCAAAGTGGGTCGGATGAAGAAAGACACATGGCTCCGAGGAACAACCTGGCGAGACGAGAGTGGTTTTTTAGGGGGGGGTGAGTGTGGTTTTGCAGGGGGTGATTTTGTGATCTGATGGATAGAGAAGTAGAGATTAAAGTTTATAAAGAGGATTGGCAGGGAGACGAAAGCAAAGGGCTGTGATCGAGTCTTTCACCAAAACCAATACCAAAGATATCTTTAGTCTCGAAACAAATAACTCTGAGATGGGTATTCAGTGTTCAGTTTATGTTTCCGCCGGTTTGGTTGATTAATAGCAGGGGGAAGTGAAAGATAGCTTTAAAAAAAGAGGAAAGCAAGATTCCAGAACTGAAACAAGTCTTAGTACTTGACATGACCACAAACTCTGTCAGTTGTCAAAGACTTGTTTGACAACCTACCCAAGCTACACTATCCAATGCTGTGGCCCCCTGTAATTAAAATAACGTTTTAAATGTATTTTTCATTTCAGCTAGACTTCGTTACAAAGCAGGGATTTACCTCTGTAGGACAAGTACAACTCTGATGTTCCTACGGAAGTTACAACAGTAGGAACGACAATTAAAGCACACCGCCCCTTCATTCACCGCTTTCAGACATAGACTGAAGTCCAAACATTTACAAGGAGGAATGTTTTATATTTTCACTAGATAGATAGTGTTGCATGTGTCTGGTTTGTATTTTTGTCAGTTCTCACCTGAGCTTTGAGAGAGGTGATGGTGTCCTCCAGTTCCTGTCGGAGCTCCGCTGGCATCAAACCTTTGAGCTTCTCCTGGAACTCCTGACGCACCACAGTCACCTGAGAGGACAGAGGGACGACAACCAAGCAGAGTCAGTCAACTTAGTAGAACAGGTCACCAAATACAATTCATAGCATCAAACGTACACGTCTGTGTCATCCATGCATGTGTAACAAATACAAACTGTCAAGCAAATGAATAACACGTATCAATTCAATCAGTGCGTCAATATAACAGTAATATGTGGATATGTTGCTGAATAAGTGTCTCTGCTGCCCTGTCACCTCCACACTCACATGTGTACACTTTCACTTTCAAATGAACAGCTCCTTTGGAGGAGGCACACTCACTCACACCAGACATTGGGTATCCCCTCTTTATTCATGGCTCAGAGTATTACCTCGCTCCTCACAGCTCCTTCACATCTCCACAGGGGGTCCGCAGACCGGCACGACTCTCTCTGCACAACACCCCCTACTCGCAGCTAATGACTGCAGCCAGATCTGACACAATGCATTTATGGGCTCGACACACAGCTGGGTTTAGAAGAGGACAGGGCCACGGTGGAGGGGCAGGACACATCAAACACGGCAGCAGCTCAACAGCTCGCTAGCGCGCTAGCTCCACTGGGGAGGACCGGAGGAGGAAGTCTGTCTGGGGCTAAATTACACTCCACTAAACCAGAGTCTGATTATAGAAGTTGAAAAGGATTTGGTTAGCGCAGCCCCCCCTTTCACCCACAAACACACATGAATGGACGCGCAGGCGCACACATACAAACACACACACCACCAACATAGAGGCCTGTCTCCATGGCAGGATATTATATTGCCTTACATTCATTGACTGGAGACTTGCACTAGCCTAACCCACGATTCACATTCTACCCCTATCAGGACCCCATTGGGTCGACTAGTCCTGGCAAAGTCAGTGCTGGCCTTAAGAGGAAACTAAAACGGGTAAATGCTGAAAAAGAGTTGCTGACTCAATTAATTCTGAGTTTGATGAATAGCTCGACAGACCAGGATGAATCCACGGGGGCTGTGAAAAGCAACAGTCTTCACCCTCATATTTCAAGGTGTTACCAGGGGAGAGTCGAGCAATTTAACCGACCATAATGTGTTTGACAGAAACAAAGTCCAGCTAACATCAAGAATACACCACCTCTCATCATTCCCCGTCTTTCAAGCGAAGGGACTATGAATGTGGGGAGGAGGAGGGGGAGGGAGAATGACAGGTTTTCTTAAAATAATTTTCCTGTTGTGGATTTAGCTGATTGTTCTGGCTTTGGCTAATTAATCTTCCTGGGCACAATGAAAGGGGAATTGGGAAGCACTTCAAAGCGAGGCTCAGTATAAATGATCCCAATATGAAGCAGCTCACTTTGTGCCGGCACAGTGTGCAGCAGATTACTCTGCCACAGCTTTGCCAATTTTTTCATCAGGCTCCCTCTGCCCTGCCAGGTCAATAACACAGGGCTGCGAGTCCATTGGTTTACAGAAATACGTCTTTGACTCGCTGTGTGAGAATGAAGTCAAGGATAATTTGAGAGGGACTTTTTCAAACAAGTGGCAAAACTACGGTTTTCAGAAGCTTTAATTTCAATGTCCAGGAGTTAAAAAATGAGCTGAAGCTACTGGATTGCAGATTTTTCAAAAACGTCTATCTCTATCTATAGCAGCTTCTGTAGTCATAACAAAATGGCTGGCCAAGACAAAACACACTCCACTACCTCAGACCAAAGCAATAAACAATGGTTGAATAAACACATCCCTTACCAACCACTCTGAATATAAGTCTTAGATTCTTCAAAAGCCAAGCTCCTTAGTTTTGCATTCTTGGTTCATGTATGGTGCAGTCACCGCAGCAATGAGAGATCCGCTCTGCCTAAATTACAAGCTCCTTTGTGGCGATGCCGTCTCCATTTTCCTTCCCATACATTAGAATGGGCAAGGCTGCAGCGGCGTATTCACCGGGACTCTCAGAGAGCAACGGGGACGACTGGATCCTGTACATGCAAGTGTAGAGCTGATCAAACTGGACAAGCCATGAACGTTTGGTTTAACATCGGCATTGAGAGAAACCATGAGCTAATGGACTGAGTGATACAATAAGGTTGTGTCTTTCCCAAAGACTTCCTGGACAACGTGACCAACCATTCAGACAGGAAAGTATAATAAAATACCCCTTGTATTGCACAGTTACTTTTGTATTATGCATCATATATTATGAAGATATCCGTAAGTATATATCATTAAGCGTGTGATACAGATCTCTGCTCTTGCTGCAAAGTCTTAGACCAAAGCATTTGCAATCACATCTTTTCCCCCAGCATGTCTAACTAAAGCACAGCCATAGTTTACGATGCAGTGTGTGTGTGGGTGGAAGCAGCAGCCTCTTTCTGTAACAACACCTCTGTGATGGAAACGTATGCAAGGCTAAGAGACACAGGAAAAAAGCAGAAGAGGACAAGGTAATGCACTGATTCAACATTTCTGACTCTCCCTCGGTGGTGTTTAAACACAGGAGCATCTCTGAAACTCCCCAAAGATGTCTGACTCGTTCCCTGAGAGATATACGTTCGCCTCCTCTTTGTCTCTTCCATGGTCCCTCCTCTCACATGTCTATTTTTCTCCATGCAAACACACTTTTTTCTCTGTGTTTGTTTTCCTGACAGGTGGCAGGAGGCATGTGATGGCATCTCGGAAACAAAAAAGCCTCCTCACCATTAGGACAGATGTTGGACGCCTTTGAACAATACTGTTGATCAAGCCTTGCATGAGGTTTTCGGTCATTGACGGACTCCAGATGAGAGTGAGCACGACAGAAAAGAGAGGAAGGGAAACACAGGGAAGAAGAGTGAGCTGCGATTTCTTCAAAGCAATCAAAAGGGACTTTGACTTTCTGGAGAAAAATCAGGTTTCATCTCCACAGCTCTTTTCAAAACAAGACTTTGTTTGTTCCTGATGAAGCAGGATTCTCTAGTTTTGAAGACTGCAAGGAGCTGCAGTCGTTTTCCCCTCCCAGTCATCTTAAAGTGATAACATTTCATCTATATATAGTCTTTAGATTGTGGTTTTGACTTTCCCCTGCATTTGGTGCTGTCGCATGGTTTGGTTTTTGACAGCTGCCAGCAGAAAGGAACAAGCCCTCAACACTTTCAACGTTCAAATAAAATTTGTCACATTGTTGGGAAGCTTGATGTATGCAAATTAATTTGGGGTGTACGTGTGTGTGTGTGTGAACAGGTTTGCGTGGGCTGGTTTGTGGAGTTGGGGGATGAGTAGCTGCTGGAAAGACATTTTTGATAAACCCCCTTGTTCCAAAGTGACAAAAACCTTGTCAGGAACAAGGGTGTACATAAAAAATGACGCCACTCATGAAGTTTGCACCTTCACATTCACAGAGTTGGCACTACGAGAGTTCACCGAAGGGCGATTTGAATTCAAAAATGCTTTCTTGCGAGTGGGAAAATAAAAAAAGAGACTTGAGCTTGAGAAAAAAGAGAGAAAAAAGGAAAAAGACAGGAGATTAGAAGTGGCTACAGATCTCAGGGAAGTTGTTTGAGATGGATTCGTAGCTGCTGATGTAATGTGCCTCAACAAAAACAGCACACAGGAATATGACTGAATCCACAGAACTTAAGTTCAACTCCTCCGCATCAATACTGAAAACAGCTGCCGAAATTAATTTATTTTATCCAACCGAGTTCCCGGTGCTACAGGAGGATACATCTTTAAAACGTGTACAGTTCACCGTGCTCGCTGTATCATTACGTATTTATAAAAAGAGCTGTACATTCTGCACAGCTCCTCGAGGAGAACTGAGCCTCACAGTTAGCTGCCGAGCTGCCATTTTAGAGTAAGGGAGCCTGTGAGGACCCACTAACATGGGGCTTTTGTCAGAAATGGGGATGTATTCAATTTGACACAGGCTCCGATTGGCACTCATGGAACCATGAACCCAGGTGAACGCGCTAATTTGGCGCTGAGTTGAGAGAGAGAGCCTGAGTTGTTTGTGCGTTCATGATGTTGAACATTGTGCAACGAGGGAGAAAAACACAGAGTCAAACTCCTCTACTGGCATGGGAAAGGATTTTAAATGCAGTTATTAAGCAGATTTACCCACATTGACAAAAACCTGCGTATATTTGCTAACTGTGGTGTAAAGGAGGAATGAAACTGGAGAAGAAAAACACCAACACCCACGAACATCAAGCTTTCCTTTTACCTAAACACATTATACATGTAAGATAATGAACAGGAGGTGAACCCTTTTATTCTAAAGTTAGATTTTTACCCTGTTTTTCTCCATCTTTTTTTCATTTGACATAATCTTGAGTATAATGTTGTAAAAGCTATACAGCACATTAGCATCAGTGGTTCTGCAGCTTGATTGACGTCAACTACATCTTTGTCCCACAAATGCATCTTCTCAGGATGCCAGAATCTACTGAGGAGCTTTGCCTATTTATATTTCCTAAGGATGATGAGATGAAGAAAAGGTGGATGGATTTTGTCAAAATGCCCCCCCGAACAGCGAGTTGTTTTTCTCGGAGGTTTGATGTTTTCCATGACATTTTTTATGATGAATATTCATATGTGTTATGCTCATATAGAAGTGGCGAGGCTCAAGTGTTTCCCAGAATCTGTCCGTCCAACAGGAGACAGCGTTTATCTGTCAGGTAGATTTTAAACGTCTCCACTGCCACTGCCTCTTCTTACTGTGAGGAAGTCACACTTTATGTCAAACCGTTACCTGCTGCACCTCATTAAAATGCTCTTACTCTAACTGTGCGCGTCACATCTCCAGTCTCACATGTCCTGTCTGTTCAGGCAGTGGTTTCAGCTTTGACTTCACTGAGATTCCTTCATTCTTATCCCTCCATGACTCGCTTCCTGCTTATTTTGTCACAACAACACACTCTGCTATAAATTAGCGAGATGTGTTTGTGGCAGAGAATCAAGAACTGTCAAGTTTCTAAAATTGGTACCAAATGCTGAGTCAGATTCTTGTTTACGGATTCTTTGCTCCAACATATCGCCTGGTTTAAATCATACTGTTGCTGATATTTTGAAAGAAGCATCTTTGGTATCTGTACGAAAAAAGATTGTGATGGCGGAATAAAAAAAGATCAGCCATGCAGGTCTAACATAAACACATCACAAATACTGGTGGTTCTTGAAAGCTGGAGCGTGTTTTATTAAAACACATTTTTCAGTTTTCAGATCCCCGTCATCAAGTGTATATTTCACGGCTTCACGATCTTGAATACGTAAAATCTTTCACGAATAACATAGAGACCACTACAAGAGGCCTGTAAATGTTTTAATAAGAACAACTTTGGGTTGTGGTGTCCGCAGCTGTCCCTGTGTGCATCCGCCGGGGAGTGTAATTGAGGATTTAGTCACAGGAAACATTGCGCAGCGCCTCTGGGACTGGGTCAGCAACCAACAGCTCCTAAAAACCACTGACCCTTTCCTGCAGATTTATGACGGCCAGACACTAAGGTGTGTGGCGAGTGTGTGAAGTGTGTACAAGGGTCAGTAGGCGGATCAGAGTGGACACGGGAATGAATGCCTATGGTGTACATACCAGGGTACAAAGAAGAGCCTCCTGTGTGAGCGTAGTCATTAGTGCTTTCTTCTCCGTGTGTGTCAAGGTCAAAACAGAGCCTGATTACAGGGCATTCTGGAGAGCCATGGGGAGTGTGTGTGCATACAGAGGGTTCCCTCTGAACACAGGCGGTGGTGGCATTCCTGGCCCTAGGCGCTGGCTCTTGAAGCCAAATCTCAAGGAATTTGGGAAATGTGCGAGGGGTTATATCTCTGGCTCTGAACAGGAGAATGAGATATGGCGGAGTGATGTGGGGAGGGAAGGAACGTAGATGAAGAATCTATTTTGTTTGTATTTTGTGGCCCCCTGGAGGGTCTAGTAAGGACAGCAAGTAAGGGGTGAGGGGCGAGGGACATGGGGTGTCGGGGGAGCAAAGATGTCGAAGAGTTCAGTTAAGGTGTTCGAGAATCCAAAAAATAGAAACCGGAATTAATAAGAAAAATTCCTATATATGTTTTGTGCGAGCGAGAAGCAAAAAGAAGTGTGACGAAAAGGCTGAGGGCAGCGGATGGAAAAAAGTTCATGTTGGGCAAGCGGGAGTGATGCAACGCTAATGGAGAGCAGCAAATGAGTTTGAGTTAGAAGCAGTCAGCCTCTCTTGCACATGCCTGACAACCATGAAAAAGAGAGTGGGAGATGGAGGGGGGGAACAGAGGGAGTGTATTACCTTCTCTTCAGTCTCCAGCTCTTTGCTAAGCAGCTTCTTCTCTGAGCAGTGCAGCTGCCTCTGAAGACTTTCCACCTTTTCCTGCAGAGCCTGGGGAAAGGGAGAGAGAGGCAGTGCTGTCAGCTGACTGACGGGGGAAAAAGTAACTTAGGATCTGTGTAGTGCAATTGACCCAAAGTGTTATACACACACACACACACACATCTACAGTTTCATTTGCACAGGGAAGACACACAGGCTGACTCGGAATGAGAGACTGATCCAAACCATTCATGTAATATAAAAACAAGATAAGCCATTCAAGACACAAATAGATGTCAGGGAGCAGAGATGCAGCCTGTGATTAGTTATCATGTGTTCAACGGCTAATAATGAAATCATGATAGAAATGACTAATTAGGACCAAACTTATTTCTATACAAGGACACCCAAAAAGAGTTTCTGACATGTGGAGTTAATAAAAACTCTTGGCTTTTGTGAAGAAGCAGTTGTGTAAGGATCCTCATTTCTGAGAAGGCATTTTAAAAGACATATTTTATAATTTAGTGGATAAGGACCCTTCTCTATGTGGCCCACTACCTCGGTTGATCAGATTTCCAGCTAAGGTGGCGATAGAAAATATAGCTTTACGAGAATCAGGCAAGAAAGAAGAAAAACAAAAGAAAGTGCAATGTAGGTTTTAGTGAGTGTGTATGTGTGTGTGTGTGTACGGCAGTTTTTCCCCTTTCTGCCCGTAAGTGATAGCAGTGGAAAGAAAGGAGCAGTTCCTGTCTGTGACACAGAACCAGATGTTTTGAGCGCACATGTGGACACTTCATTTTTGGTTAGTCTGCATGAAAGCAGAGTGATATATGCATGCACGCACATGCACACACGCACACACACACACCCCTTATCATAAAAAAATAGACATTCAGTCAAACTTCCACACACGCAACCATCATCAAGCGTGAGGGCCACTGTCTAGCATCAATATCCTTAGTGTTTCTCCCCAATGGAGTTGATTGAGGAGTCCAGGTGTTGCCTTGTTGATTCTCAGAGCTGAAGGAAACCCAGTCCAGGTGACAGCCATGACCGCCTGATCTACAACCCACTGACATAAATCACACACTGAGTGTTAGGCTTCAGGGCCAGGATGAACTTCAGGGTTGTTAGAGCCTCGGACTTAAAAAAGGAAGGAAGCGGCAACAGAAAAAGAAAACTGTTGAAACTGTTTTGGACAGTTGGACAGTCAGGAGATAAAGAATTCGATAAAGTAGATCGTACATTATATTTCTCCTTTTTTGACATGTAATGATTTTTCTTTTAATAATTTCTAACCTCCGCATTGCACCTCGGGATGAATCAACCACCCGAACTGCACTGACACAGGTAAATTCACTTTTTTCCTCGCAGTGGTGGATTTCTCGATCAACACATATAACTGGACTGTTGTGATCCGGGAGCGCAGCGAGGTCAGTTTCAGATCTGCAACATGAAAGGCAGCTGGTCTCCAGCATGCTTATCCTATTAATCAGGCTATTTCTCAGGCAGTCACGATCCCATTACAGCCCACATCTCCATCCAGTGCGCCCTGTTGCCTTCGATTTCATCATTTCATTTTGTTTATTGGTGAATCAAAGGCTCGACAACCCTGGAAAAGCACTTGTTGTGGAGCTCGCACCATTAACGCACGTTTACAGATTGTAGTGGTCAAGGCGTGTGAGAGTGAGGTTTTTTCATTCTTTTTTATCTGTTTGGATCAAATGTCTTAGAGGCTTCAACCAAAACGCAGCTCGTTCACTTTGAATGGGGGAATGACCAAACTGCATTGTGATTCTGTTGCGTCACATTGCTTGTGCTGTGTACGGCAGAAGTTATGCAGAGATCAAATGTTCATGTTAATGTAGTCAGCGCCACACAATGTGATCTACAGACTTTTACGTTGTCTGGGATAAATCTTGGATGTTGGGTTTATTGAATAAAAATCATAGACCAATAAGCACAACAACGCTACACTGATGATAACGATTATTTCTTGTTGAGCATCTATGGAATATCTAGTAGGCCTTTCCATCGGTTACCCTAATGTCATCTATTCTGTTAGGCAGCAGCACAGCTAATGAAGAAGATGAGAGACCCCAGCAAACCAACCCTGACTTTCTAAGCCGCCACTTCTGATTCCCTGCATTGTGACACAGCCTTTCTGGACCAGGTCTTCTGGGAAGCGAGGCTGACTTGCTGTGCCTCACCACTGACGTGTTTCTCCCTTTCATGTGGGTTCTGTTTCTGATGTGCTCAAAACAACTCTGAGGAAAGGAGTTCAGCACTTGTCACTTCATTAATAGAAATATATTGAATGATTCTGCTGACGAATAGACGCTGTTGGTGAGTCAGAAAGGACCAGGGAAATATATAGTCATTATCGCTGTCTGGCATGGTAGTCACATTACATGATATTTAGGGCTGGGCTTATAGGCACACAGCAATAGATATGAGTCTGGCAGACAAATGTGAATTAAAAAATAAAAGACACTGCAGACAGGTGGTAACATCTTTCCAGTGCAAACCATGGGGCAAACATCTGAAACGATAATGAATTTGCACATTTATATCGTTTTCAGAGGTAATTTTTCAAATAGCTTATAGGCGAATATAAGTATGAACACTTACCATTTTCTAAGTCCAACTTCCTGACTATCTCACACTAACATTTACATTAACACAAAATCCAGGATGTTTCTATAGCATTGAGTGTGTAAAGGTGTGTGAAGGACTGTGCATAGGGGATCAAGCTCAAGTGTTTCCAGATGCTAAGGGTGATATGGTCTTTATCAGCCGTGAAGACTGGGATCATTGAGAATGGGGCGAGGAGGAGGGGGACATCAGATTTCCTTAGGGACAGATGGGGAGAGGGAGGGAGAATGAAAGCAAAAGGTGCATGAGGGAGAAGAACTTAAACAAAATGGAAAGACAAAGGCCTGTGAAGATGAGACAGAAATACGACAATATCAGAAAAAAGAGAAGAGAAAGTTCAGAAATAACCGAATGAACAGCAGCAAGATACTGATGAGGAGGAGGAGGAGGAGGAGGAGGAGGAGGAGGTTGACATGAAGGAGAAAGAAAACACATGGCCAGAGTGAAGAGATGGGGGCAGCAGTGCACCTCTGCTACACAGTCCCACAGTCGAGAGCTTCAAGGCCCCTCTCACCTCTCCATCAGCAATGTGCCTTTCATTCCAAAGTTTTGCTCAAAGGATTAGCGAGGCACACGCGCACACAAGCACCAACAAACACAACGCTCAGAGCGATCCATGCAGGTATAGGCATGCATTAATATTAACAGCAAAAGTTCTAAAAATGTGAGTGCTACACTCAGTCAAATGAGTGTGCGATTCTAGTGTTGTATGCACATAAACACACACACACACACACAGGCACAGAGACACACCAATCCCTCATCTTTCCTGGGTGGTCCTCGTGCTCAGATAAGGGAAGCATGTTTCCCTAGGGTGAAGTTAAAGCAACAGAGGGCAGGAAAAAAGCAAAGAAGGAAGGAGGGAGGGAAGAGTGGGAGGAGGAAAAAAGGCCAGGGGCCTCTTTAAACTTGGTGTTTTGTTAGGAGCCGAGCTGCTCTTCATGTGCGGCGGGGCCTTCTATTTGCAGCGTGCTGTCAGAAGTTTCTCCCAAAGTCTGGATTAAAGAGATCCTCTAATGACACTGAGGCTGGACGACTTCAGACAGCAGCAAAAACCTCACACTGCACCGCCTCCAGCCAAGGACACACATGCACCATACCAACACACACACACACTGACAAGCAAAGGGCTAAGAACAGATACATACCCATGGTGCACAAAGCACATAGACATATAAGCAAAGACACAGTACGTGTAGTGCGCCCCCACACACACCAGCTTTAGTAGAACAAGGCGGAGTGTGTATGTACGTCTACTGATCTAACAGTAAATAATAAAGGAGGTGCTAACCTCAAGGAGAGATGGATGGCCAGAGAGATGAGCACAGACTCTCTGCTTTTATCAAAGGATTGTGCGAAAGGTAAAAAAGTGAGTGTAAGAGAAGCTTGAGGAGGAGGAGGAGGAGGAGGAGAGAGGTCTCCCTCCTGAGGTGTTAGAGAAGAGAAACTTTTGCTTTTGCTTTGCTGTCTGTCAGTGTGTAGGAATAAAAAGACGTGCTTTAGCAAGTCGACCAGGACAGCCCCTGTGAAAGATATCACTGATATTGGTATGAACTGACTTGCTTTTCAGCACTTTGATGCTTTTCAGCCCTTTTCCCAGAGTTGATTCCAAACTGAAAGTGGAAGATACTGCGATGTAGTTTACCTCCTGTGAATGGCAAATAGAACAGTAAGCTTGTCTGTTGCAGTGTGTGCACACATGGCGGCACAGTTACGGAGGAACCTTCGCTAGTACTCATGAAAATAGTAAGAAGACAATTGCTGCAGTAATGAAGACATGTTGCAACTGAGCTATGCCCACAGGGGGAACACACTGTTCTCTATCTTACCGACTCTGTCTCTTTCAGCTGCTGAGACTTAAAGTAGAAAGAGAATAGGAAACAACTCTGTAATGTGCACCATATGCCGAGTGCGGGTGTTTGCGTGAGGGCTTACATACATATATTCTGTGTATCAAATACAATATCGTTTAATTGATGCTAAGTTTAGCTAAGTTGCAACTCTTGACAAAGTGTTGAAAAAGATACAAGAGATCATGGTTTTCATCCAACATTGAATTTTCAGAAAATAATTCACATAAGTTGCTACAGATATATCATGAGCAGGCAACAGTATGCGTCTATATACAACTTTAGCTGAGATTGTTTGACAAAAATAAGCCGAAGTTAGTTTTCCATACTGTTGACCAAAGCATTACTGTAGTTTAAATAAATCAAATCAAAAAGGTGGTTCTGATTTCACGTAAAACGGTGGATATTAACCATAGACTGAGATGGATGACAGGACTTCTCCCCAAAAGGGTGGCCAAGGGGTCTCAATCGCCCCCTGGTGGCTGGCTGCAGTATAGGTCATTAACCACCTCCACCATGTTAGAAGATGGGACACGTGCTAAACTAAAAAGTCAAAGTACAGGTCAAATTATTTTTTCCGAAGAATATTTTTGTTATTTTAAGAGGTTCTTATCACGCTGATGTTCAAGTGCTTCTTTTTCTTATAAGTTTGGTTTCAATTAGTTATTTGATGCTATAAAAACAAGTGGGAAACATCATGATTGACGGCTGAGACTGACTCGCACATATATCAGTGGGACCTTGATACCGTGGCTCCTTCCCCCCCGTCGCTACACCAAAGCCTCTGGTTGAAAATGTGAAAGACGGCAGTGCTCTTATACAAAATATTTTGGCTTCATTTCCGGATGGTGGGAGGAAGAGGAGACACGTCGTCCATCTTTATATACAGCTTAGGATATTAACAGAATAACTATCACTGTCTGATTGTGAATGAGCTACTTGGAGTGCTGAACATGATGAGAACAACTACCCAACTCACACAGATTATGTGGATTAGTTGTCCAACTGTATTAAAAACTATATATTTTCTACTTTCTATGGGATTCTTCAAACAGGGCAGCCGGACATATAAGGCAATTATGAGGCCTGTGGTTTAATGAGTAATTTCCGTTTGTTGTCCTTGAATGGAGTCTGTCCTCTATGAGCTGTTCTACTTCCCACGTACCCTCGTAGCATCCTGGAATGTTATCTCTCTCCTGCTTCCACCTCCTCTGATATGTGGATCAAACACTGCCGGGAATCAGCCCACAGCCGGAAAAGTCATCAATCAGCCAACACAATGCACACACAATACACTCATGCCCGCGCACTCAAATATTTACGTGGAGATGAAGGCATATGGGTGCTTACACAGACACATGAAGACAATACAAGATAAAGAGAGGGGGGGGGGTCTTTACCTTCACACTTACTTATACAGATACTAAGGCTACATCAGTACCAGTATGTTTCATTTAAAAAAATGCATTAACTCTGCTACCACAGTTTCGACAGATATTAAAACTAAATGCTAGCGTGGACAGATATCGTTTTAGTTAAAAAAAACACAATTTTCATTGTGGATGCAGTACGGATGCAGCCTAAATTACATAATTTTTTATATAAAAGACAAAACAGACCTGAAATTGAAGTTGGAGCACAGTCTTAATGACAACTACAGTCTCCTCAAACCCTCCAAGATTTATGAGCACCATGTCCACTCAAGTGTAGCCAGACTTCTACAAAATGCAGTTGGGGCATAGCTGAGCAACCACACTGGGTTTGTAACATTACACTAGACATCAAACTTCAGAAGTCACACTAGTGAGAGCACACAATGGCAAACATCTATTAACTGTGTGCTCAGTTTGGGTTCAAGACACTTAATTGGATTGAGGCATTTTAAGGAAAGTCTGAAAGCTGCACTAAGCAAATTAAGTAACTAACTAAACAACTTCTTTACATCTTAGGGTTTTTGTGTAAATTGTCCACTTACACATTGAGCAAATATACAAATACAATACAAATACAAAACATCAAAGGCACGGTAATCCTCTCTTCTTAACACTTTGTAAAAGTCCATAAATCAGTCAGCTAACAGTTATTTGAAGTACTGCAGGTAAATCTATTTGAATTGTTAATGCTCAGTGTCGTCAAGGTTCAAGGGGGAAGTGAAGCAACAGAGCTTTTCCTTCACTCAACAACCATGGCAAAAGTGCTCTTTAGCAGGCCACCAAGACAACTGATGGAAAAAGTTTAGCAGTAATATGCTTCTATATTCCAACGAGCCATAAGAAACATTTCTTGATATACCTTTAAAAAACAAAAAGAAAAGAGAAAGTGACGGAAACACAGATAATAACATCAATAAACAAATGCTAGTTCAAGGTTGACATGAAGAACGTGGACATGTGTTGAAGGACATGAACAGACTCACGAACAAAGAGGACAAACATCCACACAACGATTGAAGCAACTCTTTGCCTCTGCAGCAGAGGGTATCCAGCACACCTGTTCTTGATCCACTGCTGCCATTCCTTCCCACAGGCAAAGTCATCCTTTCAACTCCCTCAGAAACTAATGCATATATAACTACAGAACTACAGACAAACTGCAGCTGCTACAACTCAGGCCGGTTCAATGCGTGCATGTTTGAGTGGCTGTGTGTGTGTGTGTGTGTGCGCTCTGGAAACTTGTCCCTTGTTACTGGTTCGCATGCATAAAAGCAAAGCATCGAGATCACATGGACGACATCTAAATGTGATAAAAAATATACACCCCACATTTTACTGTGCACAAAGACCAGTGCTGCTCATTTATTCACTCTGATCCTGAAACAGAGCGAGACAATGGTCACTGTTGCATTATGTAATGTGTCTGCTGTCACTTCGCCCAGAGGACACTGCAACAGGACCTTCCCTTTAACTAGCACCAGAAGTTACTGCAGGATGGGCCACAGATCCAAGGTGTGTAACGCCTGTCTGTCCGTCTATGCTTGTGTGTGTGAGTTCATGTGTGTGAAAACAAAGGGTGTGTGTGGGTGTTTGTAGAGACAAGGGCACTAACTCAAAGCCATGTTTGTGGGCGAGTTTGAGGGACAGAAAGAAACAGATAAATACTTAGTGAGGAGAAAATATGAGAGAATGTAGGCCCATGTATAAGAATGAGACATGAACAATATGTTAAAGGTGTGTGTGCGTGCGTGCTGGTGAGTGCGCGCATGGCAACATTCTGCAGGCAGAGACAGGAAGCACTGCTGTGGGGAGCAGGAACAGCGGTGCTGATCAAAGCCCAGGCGGGTGACACTATGGGCGGAGTGCCATTGTTTATTCACCAGCCACCTCTCCCTTTTGGCAGGGTGAGGTGAGCATGTGTGCTTGTGACTGTGTGTGTGGAGACAGACAGAGTTTGAGACAGAAAGAGTTGGAAGAAACCGACTTCTAGAGAGAGGGTGTGTGTGTGTGTGTGTGTGAGAGAGAGAGAACGACAGAGAGAAAGAGAGAGAGAGAGAGAGAGAGAGAACGAGAGAGAACGAGAGACGTGTGTGTGTGTGTGTGTGTCTTTGTACCTTTCTCTTGGCAGGCTAATGTGGGCTTGAGGTCTGTCAGATTTGGCAGCTGCACATTTCAGGGAAGTGCACACGCACACTCATTCATACAGCCTCGCACACTCAACATGTACACACTGACAAATATGCATCCCTTCCTTTGCATATTGCTACACAAACGCACACACCATGCACTCAGGTAATTGCAATAACTCCACTATAAATCTAAAACCCTTGTGTCTCATCAAAGAAAAATAACAAAATCCATCCGCAAATGGAGACACTTCACGAGGTACCACATGTACAGGAACAGATGACATCAGGAAGTGAACACTAACCCAACTGCTGGCTACGTCCCAACCCACTACACTGGCTTCCTCTATATTGGTTCCCATTTCCCTTATCTGATATGAATAGACTGGACAGATGAAAGCAAATACGATTGCTTTCATCTCGCTTTCACCTTTCCACGGTCCTCTGACACCGGCCCGCTTCCAATGCATTAAAGCTGCCCACTCGTGCATTGATAACTGTTAAGAGATAATTGGTGACCTAAATATAGCTGGATCAGAAATAGTGGCTCTCTAACGACTGTGACCACAGCTCCATAAGAGAGATCATTCATAAGAAACAAAAGCAGGAAGTAAGGTTAAACACTGGAGGGGGAATTTTACCACAGAGTTCAAAGGGGCTTAAAGACAGAGATACCAACTTGGGTTCAGAATGTGCGTTCGTATTCCATGCAGTTATTTGTTTCAGTTTAATAGAAATAAAATCCTAAATTTACCACAGACAAAACGACAAATGATATTTAGTGTATTTGATACTCGAGCAGGGCAGAGCAGAACAACATGCTCCCACACACGCCACACAAATATCCTACTCCACCTAAACATCACTTACACAGAAAAAACACCCAGATAATGAGCATACTTAACTGTACTACCGTTGTTCTAAAAAAAGGGGTTTACGAGATACAAAGGTCTCTGCAGTGAACAACCACATTTAAGAAGTCACCAGTACAGTAGAGCCACAGAAGGAGCTAAATTCAGGCTGGAAATGGCAGAACACGGCTGGTGAGGAGGCAACAAAACAAGAGAATCTGATTTGGTGCAGCATGCATTCAGAACAACTGTTTTGGGATTATCCCGATTCAAACGCGCAGCTAACTTTGATGTTATTTTTCTTCCCCTCCCATTGTCTGAAGCCCCTCGCTCTCCTCATAATCCGAGCCCTTTGAAGTGAGCAGCATGGAAACAATGTCAGCAGGCGACACACTCCCTCTGATGGCCCACTGACAGCTCTCCGCCATCTCTGTCTTTCTTTCCTTTCTCTCTCTCTCTGCCCCTTTCTTCTCTCGTCCCTCTGTCAATCCTTTACACTGACTCCATCCATTCGTTGCCTCTTCTCCCCGTCTTTTCTTTAATTGTTTACGATCTCAAACTCCTCCTTACGCCAACTCCATCTTGTTTTCTTTATTTATATTTTTTGTCTCTTTATTGGCTGATTGACCGAACTTACCTTCCTCTCCCCCACTGATTCTCTTCTACCGCTCATGTCTGGCCTTTAATAGGCAATTCAACCACTAATTGGACTCTCATTAGCGGGTGGCTAATACAGCAGGGATCATATTAATGAGGACACAGATAATGGAAACTGAAAGCTTCTGTCTGCTCCCAACACATACGCCTAGACCTGTGTACTACAAGAGGGGAGACAGTGTGTGTGTGTGTGTGTGTGTGTTTTTGTGTGTGTGTGTGTTGTGTCACGGTACAGTTAGATTACAAGCCACACAGCTACAATATGAGCATGTGAAGCCAAGAACAGCGTCTCCCTTAATGTGACAATCAGGAACCCTCTGGAGTAAACAAGGGATGAATTGTTGTGTAATGTGCCTTTAAGTGTACAGTGTGTAACCGCATCATATAATAATGTTTTTGTCTTCCATTTAGATAGCGAACACTGAGAAGGAATAAGTGACTACTGTTTCCATTCAAACAGGAATAAATAATTCATTATAATAATTGCTCATGACTGAGTATCAGTTTCTTTTTTTGTAATATTGTGTAACTAAAGTATAAAAAAGCAAACAGCTAGTCATCTGCAATGTGTGTTTGTTTGTTTGTGTGTTTAAAGTCCCAATAAAAACAAATGTGTGAAGCTTTGTTGATCCTAATCTGAACACGGTGCCAGTATTAATGTGTCAGTTTATGAATAAAGTGGCTCTCAGACATGAACTCTGGAAAATGTAAAGAAACTGATGTCCGGACATTTTCCTGTGTTTGACTTTCGTTTTTGAAGAACGCAGCAGGAGCCTGAGACGAGCATGCAGGAGGCGGGACATGACGTATAAATGGGTAGTAACAGTTCCTCTAGTTGTGAGGCAGAGCTCAGAATAGCTATTACAGAGCAAAACTGCCAGCTTTAGGAGGGAAGTCAGGTCTGAGTGAGTGTGTGTGTGTGTGTGTGTGTGTGTGTGTGTGTGTGTGTGTGGGGGGGGGGTGTAAGCTGCTAGGGCCTCGAGGGAGAGGAGATATACAGGGAGGCTCACAAAACCTCACTACTTACTATATGAGGCAGCTGCAACCACAAACAGACAAGGTTGAGTTGGGAAACATGTCTTGATCCCAGACACAACAACTCTTTATTTAGTGAGCCACACCCAATCAACTGACACTGTGTCCCAGTGTGGTTGTTGGGGCAGAAGGCAGATTGAAAGATCCTGTGATTGTGAAAGAGGGATTTGCATGGCGGAGGCAAAAAGATTGGGGAAATATATGAATCATCCACTTTTATCAACCTGGAGTCTAAACTATTAAGCAGTGGCATTAGTCAAACGTTGTGATTTTTCATCAAAAAAGACATTTGCACTTTTAGCTCTAAATATTCTTAACTAAAATTGTGCTATAGATGAATTTGAATTATTTTAAAAGCAATAAACATGAGTAAAGAATAAAGTTGACGCTAAATGAAGGAGCAGAGCATACAATTATATCTGTAAAAGGGAAAGAGAGTAATGATACAGAGAGGTTTTGACTTGAGAAGTGGGGGGAGGCCGACACAGCACAGGAGCAACTTTAAGACACTATAGAGTTTGCAACTAGCCATAAAAACGAAAGAGCGCATGCACAAACTGTGACCTTGCTTTAACAAAAGAAAAACGACCGGGGTCTACTCCATAAAAGTCAAATCCAGACAAGAGTTTTTTTTAAGGCTTACTGACACACCCCACCCCCTACAGTTTTTACGTGTAAAGGTTTTGAATTGACACCGCAGAGACCAGGGATAAAGGACAGGAGGTACATAAGACTGCCAAGAGATAAGAAAAGACAGACAAAACACATGCCACCTTGTGGACTCACAAAAGTGAAGTGCGGACGTTTGCTAAAGGTACAAGTTTCAAACCGCTCCATTAGTCAGTCGTAAAGTGAAACAAATATGCAGTTAATCTAAAGCTGCTTTCAGACAGGCACAAGTTTAAACACTTTTTCTGTTGGGACTGTTTGTGAGGATGTAAATCTCTGAGAAAACAGCAAGAAAATGTCCATAAGACTCATGAGCGAGTGAGTGGGCGGGTTCATGATATTTCTAACACGCAAAAAACTGGAAGAATATGTTTTTCTTATTCACACGTCTCACTAGATTGAGCCATTTGCTTCTGCTTTTGTGATTTTCCACAAAATTAACTCTGCTAAAATATGATGAGGTAAAAACTAATAATACAGTAATATTGCTCTGGGCATCAAACCTAATACGCTTAGTAAAAAGATCCATATTATTTAAAGAGGAGAAGCAGTTTTTATACTTATATACCAGTTTATATAAAAGAAAAATATTTCAGCAGAATAATCTAGTTTCTCTAAGTGTCTCTACGCTGACCTTGTTGACCTGATCGGCTCGGTGAGTTATTGTCCTCCGCTCCTCATCCCATCGGGCGTTGGACTCCTCCAGCTTCCGCTCCATCGCCTGCTGCAGACGAACGGCCTCCTCCTTTGAGTCACATACATGCGTCTGTAGCTCCGCGATGAGCTAAAGGTGAGAAGAACATGAATGTTTTTGATTTTAATTTTTAATTGATACTCGTGTTTGTTGAGGATCGACAACAACTGCCCGCCGGACTGAATATTGTTATGGGCAGTGTTCAAAATAAAAATAAAACCTGCCGCCAGATGCAGTTCAACTGGGGAGGTGTGTGACCAATGCAGAGACTCATGCTGTTTAAAAGGGGAAGAAGGTATTTTTCTGCCGCTACAAGTTAAAGATGTCACCGAAACACTATTTGTAGATGCTACTATACGATGGTCTTTAAACGCCTCAGGCTACAGTAGAGAAGCTACAGGCTTTGGCTCAGAGAAGCCTCTGTGTTCCCTACTTCAGGTACTGCAGGACACTCAACTCAGACAGGTGTCTGGGACAAAAATAGGTTTGTAAGAAAAGACTGAAATCCGTTTTTTTAGTGGAAGATTAAACCAAGTAAAGACCACGTGATTTTATCTCCCTGGGCAGGTCTCAATCTACCTGGGTGGTGGGCTGGGAAACACTGTCATGGATTTGGATGGCAGTAACAACCTCCTTAAAACACTGCTTTTCCCGGAGTCTCATGTCTTTTTTGAGACAAGACAGAAGATAGAGCGAGCTGAGAAAAAGAGAAAGGGGAGGCAAAAAAAAATAGACAGGAAGGAAAAAACAACTTCCTTTTTGAAGAGCAGAGTGACTTTGTGTTGGTGAACTTGCGGTGCTCACTGAGATGAAAAGGAACTGCCTCAGCTTTGAAATCCTCCAGTCAAAATTAACATTCTATTTAAGCCACTGTCAGGGAAAGGCAGAGGAAAGATGAGAGACAGTAAAAGAGAGAGGGAGAGGAAGGCAGAGAGGGGGAGAGAAGAAGGGGGTGTAGGGGTGCCGCTGCTAGCTTTGGGCTGGATAGATAATTGTTTACTGCGTTCAAACGCTGGAGGACTATCCTGTTGGAATCTGCACGTTGTGTGGGAGTATGGGAGTTAGGGTGGTGCGGGTCGACGAGAGAGAGTGAGAGGGACAGTGTGAGGGAGGGAGAGAGAGGGAGAGAGAGGTAGAATGTGAGAGAGTGAGAGGGAGAGGGAGAGAGAGGGAGAGAGATATTAGGCTTATTTTGTCAGTGGGAAAGCCAGATGAAAAGAACAAATGGCACAATATTATGGGAACATCATTTCTGGGCATAATAATTACTTTGCAATATGGAGTCCCTGCATCTGCTGGTCTCCGGCCACGGGGCGGTGGTGGCACTCTAAACTATACAACTTAGCTGCCTGTGTTGTGATTCCTTTATACACACACTACTACACCTTTCTCTGTGTGATCGCCAGCCAGGCCTTTTAAGTCACTTATAGTGTGGTGAGACTATTTTCCCAGTCTGCTAGCATCTCTGTTTAGGGCTGAAGGCTGGCTTACTTCTCCATGAACCTGAGGCTAAACACAACACAGAGGTGGGGGAAATTTCTTGATTCTTAGATTTGTTGCAAGAAAGGTTCTGGAAAATATCTGGAGCAACTGACTCTGAGATTTACATTCATACATACAGCCCCTTCAGAAAATTTCAGGAAAATATCCAGACTTTAGTGCATGTCTGAAAGCAGCTCTGGTCTCAGTTAGCCTCTTGTCTATTCTGTAGTCTGTGTTCACCAGCACTTACTTTCAAGCCATGTTCGACATGCTGCTCTGCTAAAATACAGATTTTATAACCGCGACATCCAACGTCCGATAAAAACACCATACACAGAAGTTAAAGACAACAGCTGTTCAGTGATGTCAGCTACCGGTATATGAACTTGTAAAACGATCACTCGGAGGGAAAGCTGGAGGCAGCAGAATATATTTTTATATTTTGTCTTGTCACACAGCCCTCAACCTCCATCTTTTTTACAAACTGCTGCTCAGCCACATACTCAACAGGAGTACACACAGATTTGTGTGGTTCCCTTCCTCCGGAAAGGAGCTAATGTTTGTCCACAATGTTGTACGATTTGACTGCAGAGTTTAAATTGGGTCAGTGAATGTAGACGCTTCTCATCCCCATGAAATAATGGAAAGACCAACAGCCAATGTGTCATCACTCACCTTATTAAAAAATTATGGATTATAGCAGCTTTAACATTGATCAATATAGATAATAACCCATTTTTGAACAGTGATGGCTATATAATACAATATAAGTACTGAGATTGTATCAAAAGGATAAGATCCTGTAACCGGTTTGAAGAATAAATGCCTAAGAGACATGTAAACACTGTAAAACTAAATAACCAGTGTTGTGCTGAAATAGATGAGGTGTATTTGCATATAGATTGAACTCCAACCTTTTTTTTCCCCAGAACATGGTCCCTCTCATGCACTGTGCCTCCCATGACAAACGCCTTCCACCTCCCAACTACTCCCACGAGGATGGTGAGGGATAAAGTAATGATCTCCCACCAGCACCACTGCTACCACCCACTGTACCCTGATCATTAAATGGGGAAAGAGAGCAGCCCTGTTCAGTTCACAGGTCACCCCGGAGGACCACTCACAGCTAGACGCTTAACACACAGGATTGGATTGGAGAGACACTAATTAGGAGAGCCTGTGTATGTGTGTGTGTGTGTGTGTGTGTGTGTGTGTGTGTGTGTGTGTGTGTGTGTGTGTGAATAAGAGAGGCAGTGGAAGAGAGACAAAGCAAAGAGGTAACGTGCAAGTGAGAAGGATGTGTGTGTGCATGCACGTAAACATATACCCTTACGTGGTGCGTCTCCAGTCCCCTCAGGATAATGTATGGCATGGTATGTTTTTAATTGGGCTATTAGCCATGCAGTTGAGCTCAAGAGCGATGCCCCCTGTCAGACACTGAGGGGTTAACAACTGGGGTTAGCCTTTGAGGTTCAGAGGCCTCTTGTTTACATTTGACTGAGTTGCCCCAAGGGGTAGGCAACAAAGGTCCCTCCGTTCCACCTTTACCTTTTAAAACAAAGCCGTCCAAGCCCATGACAAATAACCTGCATTAATCACACATATTAATATGTTTGCACAAAAACCCACACATCTAGCATCAGCCTCTGTATAACAACCCACTTCACCAGAGGTGTTGAATTCTGCACACAGAGACTTTTACTTTAATGTCAGAGAGTGTTGTTTGTTGAGCCTGTGCCAGCTTTCTGTCCCTAAAACAGGGAGAGTAGGATTAGTCACTTGTTGCTGTCTGTGGCGGCGCACCGCACTGGGCAAAGCGGGCAAACATGGCTGAACTTTCACACAGCGTTCAGCTTCCTTTGAAGTCAAAGCATTGTGTAACCTAATAAGCTACCGTTTTCTCACAACATCTGCGCGTCAACCCCGCTTTCAACTCCGCGCCTCTGCCAGCCAACCCAAAATGGGGGGATTTAAAGAGAAGAAAGAAAGAAAAACAACAAAGCCCCCTCTTTGGGTAACGAGGTGCAATTAGGGCCAAATGATTGTGATATTTTAATCTGCTAGAAGACGACTCTTTTCTTTTATATTGTAAACACTACTCCGGGTGTTTTGGATCCTTTAAACCGACGAGGTTAGAGACACCTGAACTTTTGAGACCGAGTGTGTCTCCTGGTTGGAAGTTATATTCCTGGTTGGAGTGAATAAATAATGTTAAACATACGGCCCTCGATCAGAAAGGTTTGGAAGTGTGGCCGGGCGATACTCTGACAAGAAGAAGTTGTAGAGGCAGTTTATAGAGAATGAGGGATGGAGAAAACAAACACATTTTTGCGAGTGTGAGAAATATAATTTGTTTTTTCTTGAGGTGGATTTACACTTCGGCTTCAAGATGTTGCACAGGCTAATTGTGCAGCCAGTGGCTCCAATCCTCACTGATCCAAACAGCTACAGCGATCACACAGAGAGGCGAGCTTTCCAGGTATTGCTAATAGTAAAGCAAATTCTCCTTTAGATTAATTCTTCTCTAAGTTGCTGGAAAAGCTTTTCCCAGTGCAAACTTCCCATTATCACTGATATCAATTAATGCACGACATGGACGGTTGATAAACGACACACTGATCAGGTGTGAAGTGAGTCGATGGACAAAATTATACAGTCGATGATACATCACTTCCATTATTGGAGATATTGATGTTGGAACAGATGCAACAACTAAATGCAGAAGCATCAATGTGGAAGCGTCATCAACACTCAGAATTGTATCAGCTCGCTATTACAGTGCAAGTAGGCACCACAAAATGAACAGTGCAAGGTAGAGCAAGCAATGTGTGGATTTTAAAGTAGCATCAATTGATCTGTGGTCACACAGGTATTGGATTAATTGTTAATATGAAAATATAGATTTTTGCAGCTTTAAGAGCAAAAAAGGGAAAATCCTAAAAAAACTCAGGCCAGATATGGTGAGTGTGTGTCCACGTTATTGTGCAAATGTGAGTTGCTGCATATCTGCTTCAGGGTAAAAGGCAGGGTAACTTGTGTGTGTGCGTGTGTGTTTTCATGTGTGCTTCCTCACATTTCCCATCAGTACATTTGTCCACATTTTCAAACTGTTCCGTGGAAAAGGTAGAATATAAAATGAAAGAGGGTTGGGAAAAAAGGTAGAAGAGGAAATTGATTACCTGGGCAGACTTGGTGAGCCTCTGACTGTACTCCTTCTCAATCTGCTTCAACCTGCTGTTGGTCTGCAACAAGAAGGGAGAGGAAGGTGTGAGGAACAGATATGCAGACAGACGGATAGACACACACAAAGAGGGCGAGTTGTGAAATTGAATCTTCTGTTAGGAAATGCACAGACACATCACCTTCCCAATCTGCCCATGCCTGCTTGCACACACAGGCACGTGCACCCACGCACACACTCACAATGACCTCTGCCTCTTGGCAGGGTCCCTGTGGCCCCTTGGCATTTCGCCAGTCCCACGGCTCATGTGTGCCAGCAGGCCGCGACAGGCATGGTGCACAGTGGGCACCACCCTACTGTCTGATGCCCTGCCAACAATTCATCACTTAACAAGAAGGGGGGCAGGGGGGAATTAAAACTTTGCTGCCAATTAGCTAAAGGGAGAAAAAAAGGGGTGATCGGGAGATGCTGGGAGACAACACAGTGAAGACAGAGTAGAAGTGAGTGGAGATTGTTGTTAAGCGTTTATTGGGGACAGCTCATCTCTTTGTTTTGTGTTGTTTCTCTATGGGAAAGTAGCCAGCTGGAAGCAAAGACCGCGAGTTTCTCATACAGGATCGGTCTCCTTTCAGCCGACTGTGTTGTAATGCCAGAGTTTCAATGAGAGGCTGAATGGTGGAGTGAGATAATTAGGTGTGAAGTGCTGGAATTTGATGGTGATGTCGATGGCTACACAAGGTCCAAAAACTATTGTAGAGTTTCGGCAACATTCGGTTGAGGGGTGGAGCCTGGGTAGAGCGTGCAGGAGGCAGGACATAACGTTTCATTTCTACTGTGGAAAGCACAGTGGTTTTGTTAACAGCACATTGATACTGGTGACTTCCCAAAAGCTCTTGAATCTCGTTGCTTTTTTCCAATTTGAAATCTTCATCTGCGTCTTCAATGTGTACAGCACATTTTTATATTCTACATTTTTCATCTGTTGCATGTTAGGGCTGGAAGAAAAAGTTCTGGAAAATGTCTGAGGCCAAACACGGACCCTCTGGAAGCAGCTTTAGAAACTCGGAAAATGTGTGATATGATGAGCCATAACGCTTAATGCTTTCTATTTCATGCTAGGCAATTTCTGTCCACAAACAATCAACTATAAAGATTTGATACTATCAATGCAGAGACTTTTTTAAAAACTATATAAATAAACATGAAACCTGATTTATACATAAAACACACATACAGACAGATCCATGCAGCCTGTACACCCACGTACAAAGACACACACGCGCGCACAGACACACACACACACACACGCATCTATCTTGTCCTGACAGCCACTGACAGACCGACAACTCACTAACAAACACGGCTTCATTGAATACACCCCTCGTAGCCATCAACACCTGAGGTTCGTTTGGACTCTGCACCCCCATTCAAACACTTCCTGACAAACAGCGCCGTCCGCTCTGAGCGGACACACCTGTCACCACAGAAACACAGAGCCATCACCAAGGATACAGGCCTGTCTTCCTACGCCAGGACGCTTTGAGTGGCGGCCCGCTCGTCCCTAGGGGCCCTATAGCAGCTGATGAGAGAGGGAGAGACAAAGAAGGGTGTAGAAAAGGCAAGAGAAAGAAGTGTGTGTGGGAGAGGAGCGCAAATGGAGCCCTTCGATGTTTCTTCTCTACAGCTGACACATTTGTTCCCTTTAATGCTGCAGGACTGCTCAGTCTTGGCAAGAGCCTATAGCTCAAGTGACACTGGGACAGTTAGTCTTTAGTAAAGTGAGCTAAACCTGCACTGCCTGGATTTGGATAATTTTCTTAGAAAAAACACCAAAAACAGCATGGCACTATTAGAAGCACCATTCTTTTGATTTGATGTTATCTTTGTAATTGATATTTCCAAATACGGTAGAAGCAATGTGGCTCTGTAGTGACAATCAGCATCCTCTCTGCGTCTGACTGTGGGGTAATGAGGTGTGTGTGACTATCTACTGTGTATGACTGAGCTCACATGTGAGTGTATTCCTGGAAACATATGGCCATATTGACATGCAGGCATGTTCAGATGTTTCATAAAAACATAAAGAGCTTGCTACTAGCCTATTCCTTTTACCGACAGTCACTCAGGGGAATTTGGCAGGAAGCGTTTTACAACATCATCCATTATAGAGCTCAACCATCTAAAAACACATTAAAATGGCTGGATATTGATGAAGATATGGATGGTACAAGGAAGGAAAACAGCCCAACAAGGCTGTGACAAATACAAAGGCAAAATCTGAGATAAATTAAAAGCCCTGCCATAAGTGTGTGTCAGTGCGAGTGTGTGAATGTGTGTGTGAGCACTTTCAAAGAGACTACCTGTGCCCTGCCAAAGGCATTTTCGTGCTGAAGGCACTTTGAGGCTGTATCAGGCTCTTCAATCACCTCTTAATCCTAGCAGTGTGGAGTGCGGCTGCTTTGAAGTGTGTGTATGTGTTTCTGCATGTGTACAGGGTTTGCGTGTGTGTGTGTGTTTAAGAGAGTGGAAGTGAATCTGAAGGCAAGGCATGCACCGCTTACCAGAACTTAATTAATAATCTACAGTGGGAATCAGGCCAAACACACACAATCTTAAAAAAAGGAATGACGGGAGTGGCAGAATGAAGGGTGACAACTTCCCCTCTCGTCCTCACACACAACCAAACACATACACACGAACAGGCTTAAAGATATGCACACAAGTCACACCTCAACAGAGACGATTGACTAACAGGATACATGAGGACCAAACACGCATCAATAGTTTTATCTATAGCTATTTGGAAGTGAGATAGTGTGAGTGAGAGCGTTTGTGCTGTTTCTGTTTCCAGCAGTATTATTAAAAAAGCCCCGGACAAAATATTGACTCCATATGGCTTTTTCTCCGATATGTTTCCAATCATCTCACATTGCATAAAAAGCTATCATGGTTTTCGGCATCGCCCTACAGCTGAATTCAAATATCAGACATAAAATTACATTTAATACTCGGACAGGACGTAGACGAAACACGATGTGACTGGTGACTGGAAAAAAGGTAATAAGGGTTTTAAACCTATAATATGTAACTTGTAAGTAATGTCGAGAAGCAGCGTGGGATCATGGGAGTTGTTATCCTCACCACAAATGCCAATCAAAATCTACCTGACAAGACTCCGGGGCAAATCATGCTCACGGATGAGGCAAAGTATAAAGGTTTTATTCACGCTATGAAACAAGTAGTTGATTATACAAGTGACAATACAGACAGCCGACTGGCTAACTGCCTAGCAGTTCCTCATACGTCATTTGCCGCAAAAGTTATAGCAGAGACGGGCAAATCCACGAGTAGGAGGATAAATTGCAAATAAAAGACGACCAAAATGAAACTTTGTATTAAATTGAATAAAATTGGGCATTTCTCTGAGTTTGAGTATTGGTGCAACATTTTTTGATAATGTAAGTACACAATATATATATATATATATATATATATATATATATATATATATATATATATATATTATATATATATATATATATATATATATATATATATATATATAACTTAGCCCTAGTTGCTTTTAGATCATTTAATCAAGGATTTCTTCCTATTACATCTTTAGGGTGAAAATTATTCTCACAGCACATTCCTTTAATAGTGTTTGGTAGTTTCACCCTGCACACAATTGCTGTATATCAGTCTCCATGCAACCGACTCACAGGGTTAATTTCTCCAAAACAAAGCACCGAACCGATTTCAAAGAGAAGCTTTTCCCCATTGCTCTGCCAAAGCCTTCAGTTTTTGTAAGCATTCAAAATGATTCTCTGTTCACCAACGCATGTCTCTCATAACAATTTGAGCTCAGTCTGCCAACGAGGGAGAGCAGGGAGATGTTAGTTGCTAGTTTGTCTGTAATCATTGCTGTCTTGCTGTGCTCGCCTGTGTAACCGTGTGTGCAAGAGAGAGAGTTTGTGCTGTAATGACAAGAGGCTTTATTTCCATTTCACAGTTTGCCATCGCAGGCTGTCAGTAGTGATTCTCTTCATCCCTGCCGCTCAGTGTCAGTGCTGCATCACACACAGTACAGAAATAATGCATCACGGGCACACACAGATAAACATACATCAAATACACATACACACGCACACACACCATACCAAATGTTCAGTGGTTACACACTCAACCAGCCGGTTCATGGTATCAGAACCCCAATTACATCCATTACCATCAGTTTGAGTGGGCTTAACATTTAACACACATCATAAGGTCTAGAAAAAAAGAAAGCCTTGAATGCTTAATGGAGGGAGTCTCTTGTAGAATCACAGATTCCTTTAACATACGCAGGTGGACAGATGTAGCAGTCTCACTCTCCATGTACGGAAAAGGTCCCAAGTTTGACTAAGATTTCAACATTTTTACTTTTTCAATTGGTCGTTGAACTTTGATTGACCCATGACAAAAAAAAATCTGTATTTCTAGTTTTCTGGCTGGTAGATCTCTCCTCCTGTCTATTTATGCCTCCATCCTTCTTTTGATCACCAAGTCTGCCTGATGTTCAGATCAGGAACTTAACCCCCCCCCAAAAAACAGAGCCCAATATCATGGTGTCCCACTTAAAAACTCAACTTCAAACCAAAGTGTAATCTATAGCGTGCAACAAGATGGGAGCTGCCTGATGCCATGTTTTAATGCGATTGAGAAAGTGTGTCGCTTCCCTCCCTCCTCTTGGATGACTTCAAAAAGTGAGCAAGGGAGCTGTGTGATGTTTTTTTGGGACGGCAGATCCTTTACTTTGACTCTTTCATGTGCTGGGTGACTCACTCACTCTCTCTCTCTCTCTCCCCCCCCATCTCTCTCTCTCTCTGCCTCTGGGCCCGATGGTGCACTGAGGAAACGAGGAGCTCACATAGGTCTGGGCATGCATACACTCGCACAAACACACAACATGTGTTCACACAAGAACACAGTCTCTAGCGCATTAAAATCCTTTAATGTGTGATCGTGCATCCGCTATGATGTAAACACACTTGCAGCAAACAAATTCTGACACAGTGCTCCAATAATCTGAATGCCCCCGCACCGAACATCCTAAACTTTACACCCTTTCTCCTCTTAAATCTGATTCTCCGCTCCCTCTCCCCCATCTCTTTGTCTCCCAGTTAGTCTGTCAGTGAGGTGAATGTGAGCCCTCTTTGATCATCCCTCAGCTTGTGTTTCTCTCCTCCTCGTCTAATCCATGACCGACTGAATAATGTGATTTGGTGTATCTCCAAATGGCAGAGGACCAACCTAATAAGTCAGCAGTGGCAGGGGGGCAAGGGAGAAGAACAAGACGTGGCTATGACAACAACATGACAACAACCTTGTACCACCATCTTCTGGCAAAGAGATAGAACGGTACCCTCACTGTGGGAAAGTATTTGGGATCAAAGCTGGTGTGTACGGACTGATACGGATGTCATTTTGTTAAATAAATCTTCCTGCTCATACAAAGATTTCTGTATACCTTCGGGAAGATGAAAAATATCCTCTTCATTTCAATAAATGATCTCATGACCTTGAGGATATTCTTCTTGTTTCAATAAAACTGAGAAACAAACCCCAAACCTCTTTCTGAAGAAGGAAGATGCAAGTTGCAAACAAGTGTGGTGCAGTGTTGTGGGGAGTTGTAACTTCTGTGGAAATTGAGAAAATCTGCTGCGCATGTTTTTTTGCACTAAAAGCGCTTTGGGTGGTCCGTTCACACGTGCACAGCCCCAAAAATGAATGTGAATGCAGCAAGAACGCACTGAAGACACATTAAGATCCAATCAGTCAAACCACATTTGAGCATGGTCAGAGACACATGTGTCCACACATGGGAAATTGTGTAGATGCGTCTCCAGCCACATAAAAAGACCGTCTCGTCAGCTCTGTTCATAGCACAACAAACAACAGTTATACACAGATGATTTTCTTGTGCCAAACAACTTAAATGAGGTTTTGAAGTCTGATGTAGCAAAAAGCAGCTGCAGTCGTCTACCCCAGCTGGATCCCTGAGCACAAACAAGTTTTTCAGTTTGTAGCAACTTGCGATGGTCGCTTAGAAAGGAATGTTTTATTTACTTCTCAGACAAAATCAATGTGTGTCGGGAGATAAAATCTGCTCAGAGAGGATCATTTGAGACATGAATGAACTGCAAATCCTGTCAACTGAATCAAGATGTAAGGAAAATATCTGGATTGTAGATTTAGATCTATAAAGGGCTCATAATCTAAATAATCCCCACAAGTTCATCTTAGCCAGTAAACTTTTGATCATATTTATTGGTTATAGTTAGTTTTGATCTGCTTGATTCCTGAAATTGTCCAGGGGGGCTGTAAATGAGAACACAAGGTGATATGTCTGTTGCTCGGGATATTTGGTTGAGACCTTCCTGCCCATGTGAGAATACTGCATTTAAATGTCAGCGGGTGAGAGTGCGTGCCGATGATGTTTCTAACAATCAGCAGACACAAAATTAAAACAATTATAAAGAGTTGCCGTACACCTAGAAGATGCAAACAAAAACGTTAACTTGGAAAGACAACAAAATTCAAGAGCCGTTGTCCAGGTCGACACCCTCGAAAGAAAAGTCCAGTTCCAGCTAGGGGAAAAATTTCATACACTGTCTGAGCCAAACTAACTTTTATTTTACACTATATCCTCAAAGCAAAAAGAAGAGACTGAGCGAAAAACAGAGGCCTTCAAACCTGAACTCGCTAGTGCACAGCTTGTGCGTGTGTGTGTGTGTGTATTTGTATGTGAGTGAGCGTTGTCGTGGCTCTCATGTCTCGTTAATCACGTGCATGGCTAGGGGGACACTGGTGGTGCTGTGACTCAGGGAGCACCGATTGGCTACTGCATGCCAAAAATATGATTTCTTATTGGCTGACGGGTGCCTCCAGGTGGTTTTGTCACACTTGGTTAGTGTTTGATGAAATGGCCTGTCCCTTTGATCTGAGGTTAAAGTAGGTGAGCGCACACACACACACGCACGCACATGCACAAACATGTACTGTATTTCAATCTTAGTAAGGACACTCATTGACATAATGCATTTCCTTGCCGCTGACCTTAATCCTCACAACTACATGCCCCAACTCCAGCCCTTACCCTGACCTAAATCTAACCCAAACCGTGACCCTAAAACCAAAGCTTCACCTTCAAACAGCCTCTTAAATGATTTGTCAGAAAGTGACGATGGGGCAAAATGTCCGTACTCCACAAGGTCAAAATGTCAAACTGGTCCTCACAAAGATAGATGTACAATCACATGCACAGACAAGCAGTGGCCTAGGGAATCATCATAATTTAATATAATTCTTTATTCAATACATTTTTTAAGCACAGTCGTGGGGCTGTTTA
Organism: Pseudopleuronectes americanus; assembly: GCA_038501795.1. Classification (NCBI taxonomy): domain Eukaryota; kingdom Metazoa; phylum Chordata; class Actinopteri; order Pleuronectiformes; family Pleuronectidae; genus Pseudopleuronectes; species Pseudopleuronectes americanus. The sequence continues at coordinate 5,735,329 of CM076732.1, forward strand.
CTACACTGGATGTAGTATACGCAGATATACCAAGTACACCTAAGTATGCACTCGCACTCTCTCTCTCACACACACACACACACACACACACACGTGCACACTCATGGACAAACATACTCATAGACAAACACACAGGTCAACACAGACATAGACAAATTTGCAGATCTTATCTCTCTCTCTGCAGTTCAAAGAGCCGCGCTTTTCAGACGAAGAGTAAATATGAATTCAAGGTTCCAGACGTTATTCAAGCCTCCTGATCTTTTGTTGCCCACGATCTCCCGTCTCTAGTATTGACAAGCAGTGCAAGGTGAAGAGGCTCAACACAAAGGCCTTTTCTTTACTAACAAAACTTTTAATTTTTAACTTACTCAGCATACAGAAGTGTGTGTGTAGTGTGCACATGTCTGGGTGTTGTTCCAACACTTCCTCAAAGCCTAGACCTGATTCCTGGTAAGGCCGACTCTTTATAGGAAGCCCTAATGTTCTAGGCTTTGCCACAACTTGAAGGCAGAGGGGAGGACGGGGGGAAAGACAGATGGACGGTGGGGGTTTTGGAGGAGAATAGGAAAGTTAGATAAGGAGGTGGTGTGGGTGAGAGGCAGGATTCATGCTAACTGTGGCCCAGAGATGAGGCGTTTTTATCAGGCACAGAGGCAGCTTCACAGGCCCCTCAGTGGAGCACAGAGATTGGGAGGTCTGTGCACATTCATTCTCACCCATGAAAACACACACACACACACAGATGCACAAGCACACACCCACACACACACAAAGTCACCCCCACACCTGCTCAGCCTACCTCCAACACTTTTCCTTCCCCCTTTTCTTTCTGTTTGTTGAAGCTCAAATGTATAGAACTACCTTAACATCTGATGTTATCATCTCTGATATTCCGTATCTCATTATTTTATTCCAACAGCTCCAACTGTCTACTCCTAAAACATCCCCCATCTCTCAGTATCTCTCTCTGTCTTTCCTTTAAACGCTTGCGTCTTTGATGAGAATCCATTCATGGATTTAATGGATTTCTCTGGCCTTTTTTCCAGGATCTGGGCGATGTGTTCAAAAAAAGAAAAAGGAAAAGCTGGCCTGCCCAGCTCTGCTTCTGAGAGCACAGTGGACTGCAGAGGACAGCGTTTCTGTCTGCATCAAAAGAATGAGAAATTTTCAGCTTACAAAACAGGGTGAACAAGTCAATATGGATCTGAGGCCTGGCTGACTTCAATCCCATGTGAGCCTTTTCACTGCTCACTCCGACGTCAAACTTGGAGTCAGATTTGACAGTAGAAGATATTGAGAAAGTAAGATGTTCAGCCTTTGGTGAGTTTTTTTAGAAGCTTGCACTTTCAGCTGACAAAAAAAGGATGGAGAAATCATTAATCTCTTTCAGGAAAAAGCGAAACTAGCACATTGCCGATATCGTTATCGGACTAAGTTCAAACATTTATTCTCACTGCTTTGAATCCAATCCAGATTCCCTGACAACTGCAGGTCATTTTCACCATGTAGAGAAAGGGAGAGAAGAGAAAGGAATTAAAGTTTGACAAAAAGATAAAATAACTTTTAGCTTCAAAACTGCCTTCACGTCCAAAAGGGACCGGTAGGAAATAGCGTAATTTCTTCAAATTAAGAGTACCCTGTCATAAGGGCACTCTTTTCCTTGGATCTCTCTCCCCTCAGTATCCTTAGTTCTGTGTGCCATATGGAGCCAAAATGGCTGCCTGGGTGCTTTGGAGGTCCCTGCATTCCGGGGCTAATGCTGCGCAGCTGGCGTGGGATGGTGTCTAATGAAAAATGCTCTCTTTGATGGGCCCTGCCGAGGGATTAGGTTCTGATCAACACCACCTTAGGTCAGCTTCCTGCTGGACCAGCACAAGATTATGGGTGATTTCCCAGCTGTGGGGCCAGTTTCCGTCGTGGCGAGGAGAGCAAATATGACACAGAAAGAGAGAGAAAGAAAGAAAAAAGAGGGGACTTCAGAAGTTTTAATTGAAGCACTTCCTGGTTCACCCAGATAGCAAAAAGCAAAGCTGGATAAAGCCTCTACTGAAACGCTGTGGGTTCTCTTCTATGACCGACCCTTAAGTTCACTCCTTCAGTAGTACACATTTCAAAAATACACATGATGCTAAGACGGTCAAAAAGACTGAATTTCTACATAAGTACTTCTACAAAAGTACCTGTAGTGCAGATTATCTCATTCAGCTCTCTGTTTAAGGATCTAGAAAGAATATGTGATAATAACATGCAGTATTTTTATTGGTGTTCAGCACGGACTACCTCAATAACACTGAGCCATCTGTCTGTGCTTCTGTGAACATTAACTTCTCTGTGGTGGCATGACATAGTAGCAGATCTCTGCTACGGTGGCAAACCCAGCCAAGCCTTCCTCCCGTGGGAAAGGCTGTGGCTCAGTAGGTAGAGCGGGTCGTCCACTAATTGCAGGTGGTGGTTTGATCCTCCTGTCCACATGTCTAAGTGTCTTTTAACAAGACATTTAACACCCATTGCTTCTGATGATCAGGTCAGTGTTGTGCACGGTCAGCTTGTTGCCATCGGCGTGGGAGTTTGTGTGTGCGTGTGTGTGTATATGAATTGCAGGGGAATTGTAAAAGCCTTTGGATAAAAGCTTTATATAACTAGTCCCACTCACATATACAAACAGGATCTATTTTAACTGTAAACACTGATATATATAAAGATGAAATTCTTCAGATGTTCTCAGTCAAATATCAATCTGAGGCAGCAAACAGTGGAAGACAGAACAACTTTGTGAAAGGAGGTAAAAAACAAATATTTTCAAAAAGCTTGAACAAAATATTGCAACAAAAAGGTAAGAAAACAGCCTTTAGACTCTAGTTACAGGGTGACACCTGCCTCCTTGTGCACTGCTAGGTATATAAAAACCTGATGGATATAAATATATAAAATCCTTTTCTCGACTCCAGTTTTTCTTCAGTATTGGAAACTGACCACATGTCGTCTTTTATCAAACCTTCACTCACCTTTTCCTGAGCAGCGTCCTTCGCCTGCTGGTGGCTCCTCTCGAGGTCACTGCGCATGTGTTCCATCTCAGTGCGGAGTCGGTCCAGCGCCGCCTTCTTGTCCAGGAGAGCCCTCTGCTTTTCCTCCTCCCGAAGCAATGCCTGCTCTGCAAGCTGCTGCTTATGCTGGGTGATGGCCGCCTGGATCTCATCGCGTAGACTTGACAACTGAGCGTCCAATTCTGAAATTGTCTGCAAAGAGAAAAAGAAAAAGATGTACACTGGATTCAGGTGAGTGATATTAACTAATGCCATGCAGGCATCAACCCGTCTTGTGAATTATAGAGCGGGATCTTAAATTAATTATTTGACAAATACAAGATAGAAGAACAGAAACAGGATAAGATGATATGTCCTGTAGAGTGAAGATATAGAAATAACTATCTCCAGATTACGTCATTAATTGCGTGAACTCTTATACATCAATACTTTATAATGAGGTGACCACAATCAGATCTTAAAAGTCATGTACCTTACACTTTTCTGGAGTTTTAAGTTAAAAAAAATCACTAAGCAGGTGTATTTTTGAAGAAACCATCTCACTGTAGTTTAACATCTGCTTTCTCGTGTTACTATAAGATAGTTGGTAGGAAAGTTTCATGCTCAAATGTGTCTGTTGTCCTGTGAGGATGTTGCTGCTGTGATGGCCTGACCCTTCCCTTGACCTCTCTTTTTGAACTGCTCAGCCTTGAATTTGCCCAGTAGAGCCCTTTATTAGTGCTGCCAGTGAAAGTCAACAAAAGAAAGCAGGAATGATAACGACTACTACCACACAGGCACTGAAACACCAGGAGTAAGACTGTCCTGACACGTGCAATTAAGTTTCATCTCAGGGGGACGGGGGGGAGTTGGGTTACACTTAGACTGTTCAGACAGAACTGCATCACTTAGGCCCTGTTCCGACATGGTATAATGGACACAAGTACAACAGGTCCCACCTCATATTTGGATACTGCCCGATATACTTGTAATAAGATCTCATTTCCCCGCTCAAACAAGCAAATATTCACTGGTGACCGTGATTATTTGCTAACTGCAAATAACTGAAATACCTCCTCAATCCATATTAGGGACGTTAACATACATCTGAAGAGGTCTGAATGGGTCGGTATTATGAAGATTGTTTGCAATAGATATGAGGAATAAGCATCGAAACTGAAATGATTTCTTTTTGGACATTTTACATAAAATAGACGATTCAGTAAGAAGCCCTGCGATTCGCTGGCGACCGGTGTCCCCCCCCCCTCTATCCCTGTGTCAGCTCAGATTGTCTCCTCCATGATCCTGAAGCAGAATCGAGGATGGATGGATGGATGTCAAATTTATAAATACTGAATAGCATTTATATGAAATGGGGCATCCATGTTACAGTAGGACGTCGCAGCTTCTAAAATAGACTTTATATGCACTAAATAAGGAGCCAAACATGCATTACATTCATCAGTTTAATCCAATAACTACACTATATTAAATTAGCACAACATCTAAAGTGAAGTGTAGGTGGCACTGAAGGATGGAATACAGCTGCAGTATTTCACCCTCCACGACCTACATTGCATGTGTGCCACAGATATTGCACATCCTCCCTCCTCTCCTTGGTTTACTTTCTTCCTCACTTTGGTTTGCACTGTGAGCTCTGCCTCATGCTCCCCCTCCTGAAAGCCTGGGCATCCGAGGACAACGCCATGTTAAGGCAATCAGACAGAAAGTGTCTAAAGTCTTTTTTAGCGGGCACTGGGGAGAATTAAAGCGACTTCAAAGGAGTGTCACAAAAACAGGCAGCTGCTGTGGCTCAGTGTTACACTCCCTCCGTCACTGGCACACACAGACACATCCACTCGTGCACACAGAGACAAACAGGCACACATGATCGAGCCGTCACACACATAATGACATGTAGGAATGGCACGTTTAGAGAAATAAAAAAAGAAGAACAAACTAATGCAACCTCTATCTCTATGTACCGTTCCCCTGCCTGCCAACATTACCAATCTCTCCGATCTGCTTGTGCCTTCAAGGGCAAGCAGCGATCACATCTGAGCCAACTAGACTCTTTAATGTATAATTCTCTCTTCAACAAATGTGGATGATCTCTCCTCCAAAAAATCTTTTAATAAGTGCGAGTATAATCTCCCAGAGCGGAGGCATTGGCAGTGACACGTCAGAAAATCAGGAGGCCAAAAGCACACGTTTCTCTTGGACGTCAAAGTGAGCGCAGGCGCTTCGGCAGGACATATTTTAGCATGCTGATGTGAGGCTTTGTGAAGAGGCAGTTCTCGGTGACAATAGGAAAGTGTCAGAGGAAATATACCGGGTTACACAGTGTCAGCTAAGATGACAAAAGACTGGCAGAGGAGAGGAGAGGATTGGGACACCGGCTAACGGACTGTGTTCATTTTAGAGAAAATGTCAAAAAGTCAAATGCAAATGTAAAATACTACACTGCGTTTACACTGTCGATTTTCTCGAGACATTGAAAAAAGGTTAAAGACACAAGAAATAACTACATTTCCTTGCATTAAATGAGTTTAGTTGCACAGACAAGTTATATTTATATTTATTTGAACATACATCTTTATATGACTGTAAATTGACACTCTGTTTGAGTGTATAATCATATCTTTGATTAAGAAAAGAACATAAACAGAATTTTAAAGAATTGGTAATAAGTTAAATATGTCATCACCATTAGACAAGTCTTAATAGATCCATGGTATATTAATATAACAGTAATATAGGGTCATTAATTAAAAAAAATGTGGTCATAGATTACATGGAACAATTAAAATCATTTTGCATTTTAACATCTAAAGTGATGACAGATGGATCAGAAGAACTTTCCCACAGTCGACACTATGTTTCAGCAAACACGGGTGGAACTAATGACATTTATAATAGCTGTATTCCATCTACGCATGCCAGTCCCATTATCCTGGTATTGTGTGTTCCGGCTCACAGACACACCTTAATGGAACCGAGCCATACTTTAATCACATTAGTTACACCTGCGCTCCTCCTGCAGCGACGACTCAAACTTCTGCTGTGAGAAATGTCTTTGATTTGACTTGAGCACCTGGAAAATATCTTACTTTTAATTCTGTTAACCTTCGCTATAAGCCGCACAAAAAAATAGGTCTATATCTTTTGATAGAGATGTTTTGGGACTTTAGGATTTTGTTTATTTTTGCAGGTGATATAACCAATTAGATCCTTAATGTTATTGATCTTCAGAGTTTGTATTTTACGTGGTGTTATTACCATGGACACCATTGCGGAATGTTTTAGTACACACGTTGCAGATGTCATCACTTGTAATTTTACAATCAGCCCTAAATAGTAGCTTTCATTATAAACTTGCAAACTGCATGTTCACCTCTCAAAAAGTGCCCGACACTAGACTTTACAGATTAACATGCAGAGGTTTTATATTATTCATATGCCGGTCACATCTGATCCCTTTTCTTTGCTTTTTGTTATGGTGCAAATATTGGAAAGATGAGTGAAGGTGTTGTGTAAACACTCGAGACGCCTTAATGCAACACATTTTGTTTTCAGTGTCCATATTTTTCCCACATTGGGACTTCAAAGCACAGGAACACACTGAAGTCGAAACAACAACTTCACAACTCAGGAAATGAGACCCACTGAGGAGCATGAGAACACACAGCGAGTCTTAAAGTCAAGTGAAGCTAAACACCTCCTGCATCTAGGACCAAAGTTAATGCAGAGACATGAGAGTGGACTCAGTCTTTTCATCCAACTCTGGACAAGAACACTAAATACGTCCTAAATACGTGAGTACTAATCAGTAAACCACTGTCACAGTATAATATAGTGTATCTAACCATCCTATACTGTGATTATACTTTTCTTACTTAATTCAACTTATAAACCAATTTGTATGAGTATAATGTGAGGGATTCTTAAAAATCTATTTGTACATATATTGTGTACAATGCAGGCATATAGTGTAAGCAGTCTAACTGACATACACATGTATGATACTCGACTGAACCAGGCCGACTGTTGTAATGAACGTTTCCCTGTTGTCAGTCAGATTAAAAATCCATCTGGCTGAAATCCAAGATGTGATGTATGCACATACAAAATGGCTTCATGGTTTGAAAGAGAGTATGCTGTAACTCTCGACACATCACAGAGCATCAGTACACACACTCACGACCTCGCCCATGATCAATCGTTCTGAATGGAGGAAAAGAACAGAAATTCTCAGATGTGTGTGATGAATCACAGTGACACGCCAGCTCAGTGGGACTCTCCTCCACCACTGGAGATCACTGGGTAACAAGACAAGATTCACTTGACGGCACCAGAACTCAGGGACCAATCATTCGGTAAATGACAATACACACAAGCGCTGAGACAATCACTGTCCACACTGGTCTCGCCGTCTGCCTTGTTCTCTTCATCACAAATCCTCTTAGCTTTGACTTAGTCTGTCATCACCCTGTTCATTTGCCTCATCTTAATCACGTACTTAGGATTGAAACACTTTGAAAAATTGACAGCATCATTATTTAGTCCATCACGGCCAAGAAGAAAGACCTCACAAGACTCTCGCTCTCTCCCATGCTGTTTGAAGTCCAGATGGTGTGTATGTTCCTTCAGAAAGAAAGAGGACATAATTATTCTGGAGAATAACAGCCATAAAATGAGTTTTGAGGAGGAGCTGGTGTCAAAAATATAAATGTTGGTTATTGCACAGAACAAACTAATTCTGTTGTAGGCTACAAAATGTAATATAAACAAAGCTTCAGATTCATGTCAAATGTTGAGTTAAAGTTTCTGCCATAAAAAAAATAAACAAAACTGCAACAGTGAAATATATTGAATTCTTTTATCATATAATGGAATTTAAAAAAAACTTGTGGTTTCAGTGGGAAAATAGTTTTCATATTTTCCCACAGTCCATGGGTGGAAAAAAACAAGGACACTAATTTGAGCATGTTATAAGGTGCTGTTTTTGGAAGCCCAAAAAACGCTCCATGAAACTCCTCTGTCCTCTGGGGGGCATTGATCAGCTCACACAACAACACGGTACCCGCTGCGGGGCAAAATGTTTCATCAGGAAGACGTTTCATCATCCTGGACTCGCAGCCAAACTCAAAGCTTCCTTTCACGCTTTGGTATTTTCCAAAAAAAAGGTTTAAGAAATACCATATTCTTTTAGGAGAACGGCAAGATTCAGGTCCACCAGACTGGGAATGGTGAGTTAATCCCCTGATTCGGTGAAAAGCAAACAACACAGCAGGCCTGAAACCCAACTGCTTAATTTAGAGATTTCATAGCATGGAACGCATAAGGTTTAATCAACAGAGGAAAGGAAAGATAATTTAAAAGTGTGATGTAAAAATCCTGAAAACCAAATGAGACCCATACACACAACAGGAAGTCTTTACAATGTGTCGTGCCTACACAGCGGGTGAAGTCAGAGTTTCTTGGATAACTAACTTTAGTGGGATCAGGACAATGTGTCCCTGTGTTAGCTCTCCCCTCCAGTCGCTGCTACGACTCATTGGCTCTCCTTCTCAAACACAAGGCAAGAGTCAGGAATGCTCTTTATTGCTGTCCCCCCCACATCAAGGGGATGAGTGGGTATTACTCATCCTCGAGAGAGTGTGGCAGACAGTTGCTGTTCTTTTAGCCAATAAACTCTGAGCTGCAGTCGTCCTTCCACTGAGTCCAGGAAGAGAAAGTGTGCGCAGGAGAGCGGCAGAGATAATGAGGCTCAATTGGCAGAGCAAACAATGTTACTGACACGTCACTAGATGGTAATATCATTGTCCATCTCACACAACTGGTGGAATTGTTTTGTCTGATTGGCTGTGAAAAGTTGAGAGTCCAGGAACCACAGGATATGCAAGAAGTGAGAGAAGAAGAGAAGCTGTGGCATGTGCTGGAGAGGAAGTGGTCTATGTTTTCTCCAGGCATCATCAAAATGCTGCCTTTTTGGAAATTTTTTCACAGCAGCTTTATGTGTCTAAAAAGATGCCAGTGAAGGAACACATTAGCTGTGGTTTAGAATCAGTGGGAGAGATAAAGAATTCTCAAGTGGTAAACAACCTTGGTGATGCAAAAGTGTTTAATAATAAGTGGATTTGCTCAGTATATAAAAAAAGAGCTCATCTTTAATACATTATCTGCTGGTGGGGTGTCAGCTTCTTGTCATTTTAACAGCACATCCATGGAACAGTGCTCACACAGGAAGTCAAACCGACTCGCATCCCCAGCAGTTTTCAGAGAGCTCACAATCCTGTCCTCCATCTTTTCAAGGCCCGGGTGAAAATTTCTGTCGCCTTAACATCTGACATTAGTCGGGCGTGTGATCGCTCCTCAAAATGCTGCACAGGCAAACAGGAGTTGAGAAAATGAGATGAGGGCAGGGGGAAGTTTGTTTTCTGTCACCTCCTGAGATTTGCCAAACTGCATGTCACTTTGACACGACTTGGACAGCATGTTATCGGCTGTTATCGTCTCGTTGTGACGGCAGCTCCAGAAAACCAAATATCACACTGCCTGGTGTCATCGGTGGTGTCAAAAGACATTTCCCCCAAAAATATTAGAAAAAGGAAACATTAGACAGGGTAGGAAAAAACAGCACTTTCCCCTCATGTTTTACCATTTCCAGTTTTTTTGATATATTTTAGAGTGCTGTGATACAAGCCAAACAGTACAGCATCTTACTCGTGTGGTTGAATAAAAGTCTTTACCTCAATATAGAGACTGATATTTTGACATTTGAGCCAGATTTGAGCTAGTGGTTATTTTTAACGTTGATGGGAACATCCCATATATTTCCATTGTTTGCAAGTCAAATTAAAACATCGACGAAAGACCAAATGAGTAAAGTTTGGCACATTTCTTACTCTTTCATATATCGAAGCATTTTACAAGAATAGGCTGTAACCTGCAACAAAGTGGAGAATACTTTTTGAGAAAAAAAAATCTGTTATTTGTTGTGTTAGTGGTAAATGTAAATTATCTCCATAATGACCCACAAATGATTTTGACGAATTAGGCAAAAATAAAACATGTACGATAGTTAACAAGTACGAATTCGTTGCGGTTCGTCTGGCTCCATCTGTGCCCACATTTTGGGGTGAGCTCGTTTTATTCCACAGATTATAAATATGTGGTCCGAATCTCTGTCCCCAGCTAATAATCATGACATTAGCTCCATTTAATCAAAAAGTTTGAAGAGTCGAATACATCCCCAGTTGGGGGCTGGTTTGTCAATGGTTTCCCACAGAGCTCCAAGCTAGCTCAGGCTGCAGAGCGGCGAAGGCTGAGCGAGGAGCATGATATGAGAACCTGCTGCTGGTTTGGCTTAATGGAAACAGAATTCTTTCTCAGTGTCAAGGATGTCCAATAATATAGACACTAATGTCATGAACTCAATGTGGCCGTCCATGGTGGGATGATGGAATCACCACTGTTTCCAAGAAGGGAGATGGATACCTGCGGTGAGAGGGGGATGCCATGCGGAGATGCACTACGGTGGGAGCACTGGGCGCTTGCCGCTGGTCCATGACCATACAGCAAAAAATAAAGAAATGCTCCAGGTTTTGGAATAAAAACTGGGCATTCAACGCAGAAAATGTATTTCCCTTTATCTAGCTACCTGGGATTTTTGGATTTTAAGTCTTAACACTTGAATTAGGAAACTCCGCGGCGAGACATTTTTTAGATATCTTAAACTTTGTCTTAAGCACAGCAACGTTATTACCAAAACAAAACATTTTTTTTTCAAAATAGCTAAGTCAAAATTCGTACGTACGTTTGCGCCAAATACAAAGCAATCTATTAAACAATTCCCGATCTATATCAATATCCTCCTAGTTTCAAGTAGAAAAAGTGTCTTAACCCGCTAAGCTTTTGAAACCCCTGAAAAACGTCAATGGGCAACATACAAAATGGTTGTCCACGGGAGAGCGGTGGGTCAGCATGCATGTGTGTGCGAACGAGGATCAGTGGAGACCCCCTACCTGGGCATCGCGCTTCCTCCACTCCTGGGTGTGCTGTTGGTGCTGTTGCAGGGCGGCCCTGGCCTGCCTCTCCAGGCTGCTCACCTCCCGCTGGCGCTCCTGGACCAGGCTGTCCTTTTCCGCGCTATGCTGCTGCTGTAGCCGCGTCCTCTCTTGCTCGTGCTGCACGCGCTGCTCAGCCATCTGATTGGACAAGCAGGCAAAGAGAGACTTCATCAGCCAACACACACTCAGAGCAACCCTGTCGTCATGACAACTTGTCCATCCACCTATCCATCCATCCTTTCTTCGTCCTATTCCCTCTATCCCTTCCCTCCACCCAAAACACCCATGTGCCCAAACAATTGGGTGAAATTGGTAAGGAGGTGGGGGGGAAGACAGGCGGGAAAGTTTCTTCACTTCCTTACATTGTCAGAGGACAACATGATGTGATGTGTTTACATCTGGCTGGCTCCCCCGCCCTCCCACCTCTCCTGCCAATTGTACCGACTGGCCCTCAATGTCCCACTCCTTTCTCTCTTTAAATCTGTCCCCTACCCCTATTCTGCGATCGGCATATAAAAGAGCAGCTAGTTCGTGCTATGCATGCAAGCTGGCAGGGGTTAGCCATCTGGCTGCAGTAACCACCCGATGCCCCATGCTAGGCGCCTGACAGCATGCGAAAATCGGCTTAGGCGATGACTATGATGTTCATTATAAACCCTGAATCAAAAAAATAAAAGAAAAAAAATGGAAAGGGAGGTGAGAACAGCTTTAACTTAACATTACCGATATCAGTTTACATGTTTTTACAAGTATGTGATTATGCTCAAGGGATGCTCCCATTCTGGTTTATGCAGCAGAAAGTCATCTAAGTCAGAATATAGAAAAGGACCTGTATGCACCAATCAATAAGCAGGCTCGGTATAGACAAACAGTGGACTTCAGTCTCTCCAGAGTACTACAACTACACACAATACAGTAAAGCAAAATAAAACACTTCTAATGGGACACAAAGCCCACGTTTTTCAGGGCTTAATCATCCTGTCAGCTGAGGCAAGTCTGTTTCCCAGTGTAACTGGGAGCGGAGTCACCTGCTGAGAGGTGAGCATTGCCAGCGGAGCTCCCAGCCCTAAACCTCCAAGCCTTTCCCAGGCTCCGTTCCATTCCCACTCCCCCATGGCGGGGGAACCAGTGACCCCCACACCATCCCGTTGTGCAGACCCAGCCGGAGCCTTGAAAGGACAGCAGGGGCCTGGGGCCCATTCGCCTCCCTGCTTTGAAGCTAATCCCCTGCACATTGTGCTTGACGGCACCCTACCTGGCCTGCCAGAGAGGTGGAGATCCACAGCTTCCATGTCCTGTGCTTGTTCTATCCACGGCCATAGCTTCGGACGTTGCATGCTATTCAGAGCAGGTGATGAAAGAGGGGCTATCTGCAGGAAGCCAGATTCCGTCTCCAGCACTGAGAGCTGGGCCACAATAGACACTTCATTTTGGCAGCGAAGAATTTACCCTTCAGCTTTTTAGAAAGCTTTGTTTAGTGTCCTCAAAAAAAGGGCAATTGGAGGATTTAAAGAAAATAAAATTTATTTTATGTCTCTTGCTCAGTTAGTGGCACGGCAGACAAACAAACACACACACACTCACACATACAGCACAGCCTCAAGATACCTTTTCTTAAGTACACAATAGAACACCACAAAGCTCCATTCGACAAATACTATCCAAAATTTGGGCAACATCCTCTACATGACGATACTGGTAATGCTGATGTCGTCTACGGTACGTTCCACAAACAGAAACATGCAACGCTTTCTCCATCCAAAGACATAATAGATACAATTGCGATCCATAGCCAGAATATGTAGTCCCATATGGATAGTCAGAACCATTCACATAAATCACAGCTGACAAATTGATAAATAAAAAATCGCTTCGAGAACACCCCAGCAGGACAGCAGGACATGCGGTAACAGAAATAGTTTGAGGACGTCCTGGCTGACAGTTCGCTCCTGTTTAGTTTCTGAGGCCGAGGGGATTTTGGAGGCAAGAAGGGATCTGAGGTGAAACGAGGACGAAGAAATGGACAAGATAGATCCATTGTGAGAAAAACATCATAAGGAAAAGGCGCAGAGGAGATGACAGTAAGCAGACCCAGCGAGGAGCCTGGTTGTGACATCACGCAGCGCTAGCATGCAGTGGAGGATGCTGGGTGCTGCGGTTCTTAAAGGGACCGGCGTGGCACTTATGAGGGAAGACGGTTAAAGCACAGCTTGGTGCCACAGAGACAGAGTGGGTCGGGTGTTACTGCACAGCACGACTCCTGTCAGCCTCAGCTGACATGGTTGTGTGTGTGTGCATTGTACGCATTGAGAGAGGACAGTGAAGTAATAGGCTTCTTTCAACCCCAGGGGGGATATCTGACATTTTTGGGAAGGAGGAGGGATAAGGAGGGTGTAGAGGAGAGCAGAACAGAAGGCTTGTCTGGTCTCAGCAGGGGAGGCTGGGGCCAGTTTTGTGTGTGTGTGTGGTGGTGGGGGGGGAGAAAACCTCTTTTTCTTCACTGTATTTGAACAGAAGATGGTCAGTGAGCGGCGCCGAGTCTGGATGTGAGTGCACATTTGGCTGTGACTCCTTTACTGTTTCTTATCCCTATCTAACAGCTGAAGTATGATGCTGTAGAGCATTATAACAACTCTCAAGGTCACGACTCCGCAGCAGCCATTTGGCCTCACTGCGTCACTACAACGTCAAGAAGCAGATCTCTGTCAGGTCACCATGATGTCAGCTGGAAAACAGCTCCCTCATACATGGCTCCCTGTTTGAAGTCTCACTGAAGCTGCCCTTTAGGGGAAGCTCTCTTGTGAGCCGCTGAATGAACAAACTTGACCGCTGCAATCTCGTGACACTGATCTCTCTGTGGAGGAGTGGAGGCGTAATGCAGGGGTAATGCATACATCATGCAGACAAGGAAGAACGGATCCACACAACAAAGAACATTGAATGTGCACACAACGTAAAACAACAGTTCTCACAGTAACTTACGAACAATCTCACATCTTCATCTGCGTACAGAGACACATTTATTCTCTTTGTCTCCCCTTCTAACTGTGCAGCTAATGTCACATCAGCACCCTCACAAAGACAGGCTCTTTGTCTTTAGATGTTTATATCGTCAAGACCAAAGCTTCCTGACGTGCTGCTAACCCTGTGTAGCTGTCGTCAACTGTCAACTGCACCCCCACTCCGTGTAGCAGCAGATGATAATCGCCATTTGATTATTTTCTGTGAAGCTCTGATTGCTGATCTGTTTTTCACATGAAAGAAAAAACCTGAAACAATAAACTGCAGAGAAGCGTGTAACTGCTATGACAGAAAATAATCATGTATTAACATGAAAAGTTATACAAAAAATGATTTGGATGTTATGACAAGATATTTTTTATGTTTTAACATATTTTCATTTACTAACTAATAAAGTCACCAACTGTTCATCTTAACGGCTTTACACTTGGAATGTGTGTTGTTAAGGGCCCAAGGAAGTGCAGTGTAGAATTTATATACATGCAATTTGAATCAACGTCGTTGTTGTGAATGAGCCCATTGACGTGAATGTGCTGTTGTCAACAACAACGACTATTCTCAAGTTCAGGGTTCTGCAGACTGTGTCAAGCTTTACCAAACTTTAATGGAACAGGGGAACAGTTCTCAGTTTCAGAAAGAAATGTACAACCTGATTATATAAAAAAGGGGAGACACCACTAGTCCTGTTGTTATGTGACAAACTCCTATAATGTCATAACCTAAAACTAATGCCCACTTACATTTTCCGAATAAGTTCCTCTTTTGACTTAAGACAGAGAGATTCTGCTGTTTTTGAGAAAGGTGGATGATTCTGTGATAAGTATGCTCACACTCAGAGGAGAAAGAGTCCAACCCTCTGGAGGTAATGTCATTTTTTTAATTGATCACCCGGAGGGGTGCAGACTGTTCCATGGATATAATGAATGGACATTGTCTGAGCTGCCACCAAGCTGGGTATTATAACATATTCATCTTTGTACAACACCAAGGGGGTCGAGAAACTTTAACAAAAGCCTTGATGTACTTTCAGTCATAACATGCCCAGTCTCAGCTAATCAGTGAAGAATGATACTATCCAACAGTCGGACTCATTCTCCTGTACGACCCAGGATTGGGCTGGGAGAGATATAGAAATCTGGACTTATCTGCAAGGGTGTGGATGGAGAGGGTTTACACTTGGTTGTGATTTCTCAGTGATTCCAGCTCCACATGCAAATGCTTTCATGTTCGCCGCAAATGAAAGATAAACATATAGTGGCAAATATACAGAGGTGTTAAAACACTATGGGTTTTTATGAAGGTTAACAATTTCTATGGATGCTCCTGATAGTAAAAGTGTGTGTATGCACAAGTCCACTAAAAATTATTTTAAAATGCGTCTGTACGGAAAGAAGACTGTGTCAGAGCCATTAGAAGGAGCATAATTTGACGTTGCATGTGGAACTGTCTGTGCCCTTCTAGCTGATCAATGGGTCCAGAGGGTCGGACGACTTATTCCTTCTTAATGAGGCTTTTCTGATTTCTATGACAATGTGCCATTGCAGCAAGTGAAACGCTACATCTTCCATCGTCCTTATATCCGCTATTGTGTATTCTAAAAAGATTTAAATAAAATCCATACATTATTCATACAATTCAAATGTTGTTGTTTTTTAACCACCCACAAATGTAATAGTTGCAAACACAGCTGTTTGACCATGGTGCAATGTTTTTTTAAAGTAACTCAAGTCTTGTATCCGCCACTTACAACCAATCTACAGCAAATTACACGCAGTGTTAACTCCATCCGGCCTGGAAATGAGTGCTAGCATGCTTATTAACTGACAGGCTGAACGCTAGTTTGCTGCTTAGAAATCAATCATGTTGTGGATACAGATGGAAAATAGAGATGACACATCAGATACTGGAAAGTCCCAAAGCTGCTGTCACATGATCATACTCATATGGGGCCATATGCATTGTTTTACATCATTCAAAGGAGGAAGTAAATAATTTAAGAATTATGTATAATTAATTTAATAGCAATCCATGTATATATGACTTCATATATCTTGAAATCACATTGTGCAATAGTTCACTATGTTGAGCTTCATGATTATTCCTAACTTGAAAATCCTGTTCATTTTGCCTTGTGTTGTGGGTACAATTATTAATCACAATAAGTTTGTGGCGTCGTTTTAAATTTTGTTTTATATGTCATTCAATTAAAATATGAATTTTGTGTTGTATGCTGCTAAAAATTCCTTCTTATAGGCAGATGAGCTAAAAGTGAAATATACTGTAAACTATGTACTATGTGTCTCCTAAAATAACACTGGCTGCCTCTGATAACATCCATTTCCCTGGTTTAATTGAATCCAATGATATATAATAGATGTCCTCCTATCAGTAAGCTAGATTTCAATGAGTTGTGAAAATGGTTACTAGACTCCTAATCGAAGGAGAGTGATGGAAATGGGATGATAAGGCAACGGTGCATCTGCTATGCAGATTGCATTAGTTTTCAATTGGCAATATTTAAGATATTTATTGAGCAGCAATTTATGGTTAATCTAAAGCGTGTCCCTTATCATGAGAAATAAATCAGGCAGAACCGATGGGGAGGAAAAACATGACAATTCCAAATGGATGTCAGTCCACTTGGCTCCATCGGGCCAAGTGTTCACTGATAATGTAGAAACGAGAACAATGTGATTGTGATAGTGGAAGCAAGAGGAGGACTCTTCCCCCTGGATACAGCAGCAACACAGATGTCTCATACAGACCTGCTGCTCATATTTCTCTCTGAGAGCATCAAGTAGTTGGGAGGAGTCTTTTGCCATGTTCTCCCTGAGGGACTTGGAGCGGATCAGGTCCTCCTCAACCTTCTCCATCTAGAGGCATGAGAGGATGAAAATATAACATGTATTAATATGACTGATTAAAATAGGGGTTGGCATCTATCTTGCAAGCACAGTGAGGAGATAAAACACATATCTAAGTCAGATGTGTAATATGTTTTTAAGACATTCAGTCTCCATTCTTAACAGAAATTATAATCTGATCATATTGTTATAATTATCGATATTGACTGTTATGAACATTTGATTTTGACATAATTTTGGTCATATCACCCCAGCCCTTGACCGAAACCGAGATTAATATTCAAATAAATATAGTATTGAGTGTTTGAGTAGAATATTAAGGCTGGGCTCCCAAGTTGGAATATAAACATGTTACTGCAAATCTACTCAAATTCACTATTCATCACTAAAGTCTAGAATTCTGCACAGACATTTTAGCTTTTTTGATTCTTTGCATAATTTTTTTTAATTAGTTCTACAATAACTTTAAAGCATGCAGAAGTTGTAAAGCAATGCCCTGATTCTGCAGCAACATTTCTATTGAAATGAATGAACTGCCATTGGGAAGAAACAAAGTCCACACTTTCACGTGTGATCTTATGGTAACGGTATTGTAGTAACAGCACATCAATATATTAATATATACATCAAAGTTTAATATTAAATTTAGAATTAAATATGTAATGCCAGTAGTTCACAATAGTTCACATATTAACAGCTGCAAGGCGATCATTGCAATGACTCATGTTAAAGAGGCAGAGTGAGAAATAACAAAGTCACAATCTTCTAACTCATTGTGGACTTGTTGTTTGTGGAGAAATAACATTATTTCAACACGTTATCTTAACCCACCATTCTTGCAGCCAACCATTTTTTCATTTTGTTTTCAGGTGATGAGAATCAAGCACAATTGGAGAGGTAATTTACTGAAACGCCTCTGCATCTGGGCTGTGTGCAACACTCAGGAAATGCTAAATGTGTTCCGACTAATCCATTTAAAATGCCGAAGCCTGCTTTGAACTGTGCACGCAACCGAGATTTGATTCCTTATGGTGGTGCTTGTTTTTTTTCCCCCTCACCAAAATAGGGCAAACTCTTTCCTTTAAGTGAAGTCGAAAAGAGGGATGCTGATTTCAAAATGAGGGAAAGACAGACAGAGGAAGGGAGTGATACAGATAATCCATTCAGATATAACACCATCTGAAGACAGAGGGAGGGAGATGGTGAGAGGAAAGATGGAAGGATGAAAAAAAGAGAGTAAAAGCTTCTTTTGAAGTACTTTCTGTAACATTAAAGCCTTAGCAGGATAACGTGATGGAGCGATGCACTAGTGTGCTGGAGAGGGAAAGAGGCAGAGAGGATGACAGGGATGCAGAAGAGACTGCTCCCCTCTCCAGTGGCTTTGATGTGGGCTGAGAATAAAGTCAGATTGGAGACTGGGATGCCAGGGGCTCAATGGGGAAAGAAGGAATGAGCAAGAGGATGGGAGGATAAGAACAAGAGAAAAGAGTGGGAGGAAGAAGAGGAAAAATAGAGCAATACAGACATTTTCCAAGCATTGAAAAAAATAAGATATCACTCTGTGCCCAAGTCTGAAAAGGATTACCCTGCCTGTTGTCAGTCGGCCAGTGCAATGTATTTATTGTAGTGGCTACAAGGCAAAGAGAGCATCCTATGAATGCTGCTCCGTGTTGCTCTGTGTACTGCTTCTGTTTTGCTTGTCTCTTCTATGTGTTTGTGCTCTATGTGCTCACTAATGCCTGATAAGGGCTCTCTCTCTCTGACTCCCATCAAAAGACCCAGCCAAGTTATCAGTTAGTGGGATTGCAGAAAAGTATTTTAGTGAAACTCGTTGGAAGAGTGGGGTATTGGCTAAGGAGGAGCCCACTGACTTTGCAGTGAATTCTTTTTCTTCCTTTAATATTGTGAGAGGTGAGGCTTTAAATAGTTTTTCTTTTGTGAATATAATGCAGAAATCTTATGCAGAAAAAAGGGCAGATCTTGATGATGTGGATGTATCTGATCTTAATAACCGTTTATGCAACATGGTGATAAAATGGCCAATCAACCTTGGCAGAGATAGACTTGCTCTCCAGAGGTGCTCTGCTACGTTCTTTATGTTGCCCTTTTCCTAACCTTACTGCAAACAAATGGCACAACTATTGTGTTGTGGTGTGCTCCTCTTGCAGCTTCCACATCAGTTATAACAATACTCAAAAAGTGCAGTATTCATAGGCAACCTATTAGCTATATACTTATACGATTATTTGCTAAGGGAGTTCAAGCCTCTGCAACCTTGAATGCAGTATCTTTTTCACAATAATGGAAAACCACTTATTTTTTGGTGCCTTCTCAAGAGTTGAAAGGCAAGCAGTACATGAGTTGGACTCCCACACAAACTCTCATTTTGTTCCACTACATGTGCCCCCGACATAATGATTAGCTGAAAAAACTTCACTAATGAGCGACTTAAACTTGCTAATCTCCCTCACATACATCGCTGTAAAACATTAAGGACCACACTCTGTGCTGCCTCGTCAATACAACACACACACACACGCACACACAGTATAGCCATAAAATGCTTGACAAAAACGCCCATAGCCAAACTGACTTGTAAGACAGCATCAGAAGTTTACAGCTGAGTCCATATCGATCGTAGAAATCTCCAAAAAGGCAGCAGCCCACACGGTGTGGAGCGCTCATCAGGAGGCTGGCCTCGTGTACCAATTAGTCTGGCTGCTTAATGCGTGTGACCTGCTCTACATCGAATCCCCACCGAGAAAGGAAGTGAGGTCAAATTGTGATAGCGGAGGAATGAATGCACCCAAGTAATGAGCATGATTATGAATCATTTCAGTCGTTTGGAATGACTAAATGAGTGAATATGGCCTGGGGATAATTATGTTCGTGGCTCTCCCATATAGATGTTTTCACTATAGGAGCAGTTAAAAGGTCCAGAAAAAGACCCGTGATCGGATGTAGGACTCCCTACACGGCAGCAATGAAGGAGAAAGAGCGTGACGGAGAAAGGAGGACATAGGAAGGAATTCCAGCACAGCCAGAGTGGCGCCCTATTGCATCTGTGGTCGGGCTGTGTCTCTGCAAATGCAGAATGTGCGCATAATGTGTATGTGTGCCTGTATTGTCTTGGTTAGTGCCTGTCAAACAGCTCACTCTGTTTTGAGTAAAGTAAACATGAAAGGGGGTTAGGTTAAAAATGTTTGTCTGAGCAAATGCAGCTATATTTGGCACATAACAGAAAACAGGGAAAATGCACCAGACTGATATGCAGTATGTGAACATGAGAGACCGACTGGATGTAAGGAATGTTTTCACATAACAGAAAACAGGTGTGCGTGGATACAGCTTACAGTTAACTAGCGTGCACTGTGCATTCAATGTGTACGTGCTTTTTATGCTTTTCTGAACACACATATGCGTATATATATGCAGACAACATGTGTGTGTGTTGCAAGTGCATATTCAGACCTGGAGCTTCATGTCAGCGTAGGCCTTCTCAGAGCTGAGCTCCACCTGTTTCTTCAACTGCTCCAGAGCCGTGTCCGCCTGCTGGATCTGCTGCCTTTGGCTCTCCCTGGCTCGGTTCAACAGGCTCTCCATCTCCCTTCAAAGCAAGCACACACGCACAGAGATGAATATACGAACAAAGCCGTAGAAACGCAATTGCAGACCAGGATTCCAGAAATAATTCAAGAAAGGAACTTTTATAGAACTTTTCCAAACAGTAGTTATAAAGTGATTTCAAGAACGGAGAAAAGTAGGAGATGAGAATAATAGATGGATGTAGAAATATAAATGTCGGAAAGAAAAAGCATTGGCCTGTTCCTTCTGCGTGCACAAAATGACTTTTTGTTATTAATCCAGGGACTCTTGATATAAACCCCTTTAAATCTAGAGCACACAACACAATATTTTCACATGTTGAATGAAATCTTTGCAGATTTTAAAGGACCATTTATTATACTGTCACTTGCGTTTTATTATATATTGTAGAGAATGTAGGAAAGTAATTTTTAGCAGCTCACTTCACAAACTATCAACTTTTTTATGTATGTGTGCGTGTGTCTTCCATGCAGGCGTGCTGCAGGTATTGCTTGCATATGTCAGGTCACAGAGTTGCGAGCAGAGCTGATTGACAGACACACTGGATGGAATAGCCTCACACTGAGGGCTGTCAGAGCCAGGAGGCCCCAGCCGTAACATCACATACAGCAACACCGAGGAAGTCAAGCCCAACCCAACCAGGCTGTGTGGGGACAGAAGTCTGTGTATTGGCGTGGTGGATTCGTAGAGTAAAATTAAACACATGATACTGCAAACGATCATGTTGGCATGTGCATACAACGTACGTGTTATATCTGCTCCAAGTGTTTTTCATATGATCTTCATACTGGGTTTGGAGTGTAAGAAGTTCAGAGAAAATCCTAAATTCATAACATGTCTATTCCTGACGGAAGAATGCTGCCAAAATCTGGCCCAAAAAAATACATAGTACTGTTAACTGTATTTGATTCTTACTTACCAAATAATGAATATTTTACATATGTACACCATCACATAGAACCTTACTGTGGTCTGGGTAAATATGCAAAGACCACACCAGACTAAATTCTACTCATCTAAAAAATGTTTACTCAAATACAATGAGCATCTTTATACTGCTAATATAATAAAAATGCCTCACTGGGAAATACTACAACTGGGGTTTATAGATTAAAATGCATGTTTTTCAGACAAAGTACAAACAAAACAGGGAGTTTTACTTTATACTTAAATCACATAGTCTTACAAAAATCCTTTCAAATAAAGTGAACACGATGAGCTGTGGCACCCCTGGCCCTGCGATCCGTTGATGCTACATGCTGAGAATTTTAAGGATGTTGAAAACATGGAACTGATGAAATTTTCACATTAGTTGAACTCTAAACTTCAAAAACAATATGCGGCTCTTCTAGTGAGCAAAGACACGACTGCTGCATAGCTTGAAGTTCACAGCAGCATCTATTGAAACCATTCATGAGCCGTCTGCTAAATAATGAACAAGGATAACAATGCTGCACAGAGAATGATTTGCTGTGCGTGGTTTTATAGTTTAGATTTGAAAGTGTGTTGTATACAGTGCTGTGTGTTTGTGTGTCACTTTGACTTTTCTCCTGATACTCCAACAATTGTATTTTGGTCCAATAAGTCAGATTTTAAAGAAATTAGAAGTACAGGTACTAATTTACAGCAAGTACTCAATGGATTGCTGACATGTATTTGTGTTTGACAAAGCAGAGCTACCAAGTGTGTGAGTAGATGGTATAGCACTATGAACATGCAACTGTGTGCACCTATTTGCAGAAACACACACCTCTTAAGAAAACTGTAAAATTGTGTCAGTGCCTGCACACACGAACAAACATATTCAAAGTTCACTTTTAAATTTTAATGATTAGTAGTCAAAGCAGCAACTTCAAAGTGTTTATAAGGACAAAACAGAATGAAACAAACAGAGAGAGACAGATGAGATGAAAAAAAACACAACAGCAAAGGAAGGCAATAAAAAAGCAAAGAACAGAAGCTGAGGATTGAAAGAGGAATGTACAAGCTTTCTCTCCTCTTTATAGTGTTCAGTCTCTTTGTAATTTTGGTCTCTCTCATGTCGGACATCAAACGACAAAGAAATTGTTTTTTTCTCCCTCTCCCAATTTTGTGTACTCTGTAATTATTAATCAGTCTGGTTGCATTACTGCCTTCCAGGCGCAGACAGACACAAAGGGTATGTGGAGAGGTTAGGATGGTTAAAGACAGAGAGAGAGAGAGAGAGAGAGGAAGATGGAAAAGAGGATGTCACAGAAATAGCAAGTTTTGGAAACTTCCAAGGCAGGACAGAAATGAAGTAGGTGCGTGTCGTGCTTGAGAGACGAAAGAACACGCGCGTGTGTGTGTATGGGTGTGCGCACGTGCGAGTGTACGGCTCTTTGTTCGTGAGCCACAGCCGCAAACTCGGTGTGTGACTGACAACTCCACTCAAAGAATGCACTATGACTGAGTTGGAGGTGGCTGCTGGGCCTATACCTCTGAGGATACACTGAAAAACTCACTGCAGCTATAACTTCAAGTATGTGACAGCCCGAAACATATTATGCTCTAAAGCCGAGGACAGCAGGTAAACACATGGCAACTTCAGTGATTCCTGGGAGAATAATTCTGTGTGTGTGTTTCTGAATGCGTGTGGTCACTGCAGCGGTAGACAGTGTGTCACCATCAATAACAGAGCGATGAGGGCGAGATGAGAGGACAGAGAAAAAGGAGTCAGGGAGGCCTGGCAGGGAGAAACAGAGAGGGAAAGGAAGGAGCGGGGTGCCAGCGCCAGGGCGGCCGGTTGGCTTTAAATGGATCTCTGGTCAGAAAAGTGGAAGGAGAGGAGGCTCAAATTAAAGATGTGCCTTCTCTAAAGAGGAAGTCCTCTCATCCCTCAATGCTAAGCAGTTGTTTAAAGGGGAGGAAGAGAGGGAGGAAAGGAGAGAGGAGAGTTTGTGCGAGAGAGGGTGAGGGAGCTTCCGCCATCCAGCCGCCCTGGCAGACAGGAGGGGTGCAGGGATGCCGGTGTTTTCCGGACTCTCCTGACCACAACGCCACGTGCTGCCTGTGTGCGCCACATGCTGGATATAGACCCAGAACTTAATGTATATAAACATTCGCATTGCAGTGAACGCACATTAAAGCCAATGCACACGGAAACAACTCTTAATTACTTATGCAAATTTTCTTTTCATGTAAGCAGGGTATTTAAGAATTGTATGGGCAGCAATGTGGGTGGAGCAGCGCATTGGAAAAGAATGACAAACACACTAGAATGCACGCTTGCCTCTGTACGCCTCTGGTCTCTAGCATAAAAAGACAGAGTGAGAGTGTGTGTGTGTACACGTGGTGTGTGCGCAAGTGCATGCGAGTGCCCGCGCATCTGTGTCTGTGAGCTCATCCAAACGGAATGATAACGAATCCACAGACACATCAAAGGGGCCTGGGAAAAAAAAAGAGGGAGCACATAAAAAGAGAGAAAATGCAAAACTGAAATATTCAGCGCCCTCTGAAGAAAAAAAATAAAATGGGCTTGGTTTTCATCCTCATCCCCAGAGAAAGAGAGAGGGAGAGAGGGAGAGGGAGAAAAGAGACAGAAACAGACACAGAATAAGAGACAGACCACAAATAAGGGAACACAAAAGAGAGACAGCACAAGGGCAAGAGCATATTAAAGACAGAGAGAGGAGGAGTTGAGAAGAGAAGAGGAGAAAACAGAGAATCATTGAGTTTGATGGCTTTCAAATTGCCTACAAATGTGGTCTGTTTATAAAACAGCATTTCACAACACGATATGAAGCAACACAGCCACATGCACAGAGAACGAGGCTTCATTACTATCATCATCGAATGCAGCATCGGGACGCGACAGTCATCCGGCCACTGGCTTGGAATAGTTTCTTCCTCAGCTATTGCCACCAGCTTCTTTAAAAATAAATTAGCACTTCATGATTGTGGATTCTTAAATCAAATTTTATCTTTACAACCGTGCCTGTGATTTGTCTTACTTTTTAGTACTTAAACTTTTTCCATTGGGAGTTCCACTTGTGACGCTGCAGAGGGCTTAGTGCCTTGCTCAAGCAAATGTAAATGTGACATATGACATTTCAGTTAATCTTTACAAATGGGTCTCCGATGAAACGTACACACTCCAAACAACAGCGGGGATAGAAGCTGTGATTTTCCCTCGCACTAGTTAGTGTCCTACCTTAAAGCCAACTACACACCCTAAGGAGAGGGAAGGATGAAGAGGAATCTGGTGCAGTCCGGGCTGACAGTACCACTATGTGGGTGGATAAACATGTGGATGAGACAGAACAAAAAGAGAGAGACACACACACACGCGCTGTCTCTCTACTTCAAAATGGCTCTGCAGTTCAGTTAGTTGCGCCAAAGAAAAAATTTAAGTCATTTAATATTCCTACACAACTGCTTCTGGATAATTCAGACACAGTGAAACGTGATATTATCACTTCTTCTTAAAAACACAACTTAAGCTACAGCTTCAGTCTTGATCCAGCAGAGTGAGTTATATTGTTTCTAGTAGATAATAGATCTCACTCATCACATCACAAGCGGGGTTCCTTGCTTTTGCTGTGCATTTAAATGCTATTTGGCTTTATGAATTATGCAGACTACAGCATAATATGCTAAATCAACTAGGCACGAGTCCCTAAAGTAAACATACTGTATTTACATATCCAAAACATTATACAATATTATACAATGGAAAATTAAGCCGGAAGGATTTTAATTAAACAGTGAAAGCCCTAAAGACAATCTATCCGGATTGAGCCGTTTCAGAGTGACGCAGCCGGCTCTTGGATAAATTCATACTGACGCTGATGTTTGTAAGTAAGCTAGCTTACTGTGGAAATGTCAAATTTAGTTACGTGTGACAATCATGTTGGTACGGCGAGACCTTTAACATCATTACAGCACGATATGAAAATGTCAAAATATCAAATGAGACTAATTTTGAGGAATAGAAACTGCAACAATCAGATACGACAAATTATATCTGAATGACTAAATGTCAAGAATACTTTTTTAAGAGCCCAAACTCATTATCGGCTTCATTATCTTTCAGTACAATTCAATATTTGACAAAAGAAACACTGGATAGACTGACTTCAAAGCATTTTACTCAACTGCAATAACACAAGCTTTTCTTGTTGATTTTTTGATATGCTTGTTTTGGGGCTAAAATTTAAATTTTAATAATAATAATATAAAAACGTATATCTTGTGTTAGGATCGTCTCTGGAAATCAGAGAGTATCTGAGACTGTAATTGTCCGTTAACTCCGAGAGGACCCAGTTTAAGAGCTCTTTACTGTTTTCCATTTGCCAGGTCTGTGGGATTGGATTGGTGATTAACCCATCTCCATCCGCTCCTTTCAGTGCAGTTGCCACGGGAGTAGATATTGAGCCCCGCTGAATCTTTTCAATATTCAGGATCCATACATCCACCTGCTCCTGCACCTCAGTACTTACTGGGGCTGCAGGGTGTGTAGCCCCTACTCAGCTATA
The DNA here is from genome assembly GCA_038501795.1 of Pseudopleuronectes americanus. Classification (NCBI taxonomy): domain Eukaryota; kingdom Metazoa; phylum Chordata; class Actinopteri; order Pleuronectiformes; family Pleuronectidae; genus Pseudopleuronectes; species Pseudopleuronectes americanus. The sequence continues at coordinate 5,761,410 of CM076732.1, forward strand.
CCTCTGTGTTCCTCTCTCTGGACCACCACCCCTGCTTCCCTCCAGCCCTCCTGTCATGAGACAGGAATGCTGAGAAAGATAAGACCGCTTCAAAGACCCACACAGATGTCGAGTACGCATTTCTGCACACGCATGAGATAACATGAAAGAACATATCGATAATTCCTACACCTTTAAGAGTAGAGGGATTCTATCCCATTCAAGCATTTGGGTTTACGTGGACACACACTAAGGGAGACACACAATGACAGACACAGACACACACTTTGTTAATAATTGTCCAAAATACTCTGTTTTTAGTTTTCAAGGTCTCCTAAACAAGAGCCTGATGGTGTGATGTGAGAAAGCATGAGGATGAGGAAAGAGGAGTAAAAACCTTAAACTACAGATGAAAAGAATTAGTGAGAGAGTGGGTGTAAATTCTACACACAGTGACAGCGAGTGTGGTGAGTGTGTGCACTGGTTTGGACTGGCACTCTCACAGCCGGTAGCCACTCATACAGACGAGCGCACTTTCCCTCCAGCTGCCTAAAGTAGAGGCTGCTTCTGCCACTCCACACTGGAAACGATCAAACTGAGGAGAAGTTGCTGCCGAGACGCAGTGAGAGTTTCTCCAGCACGGCACCACACCTAAGCAGGCACATGTTTTTATAAAGCCAGCCGGGCGCCAAGTGGCAGGGAGGAGGAGGAGGAGGAGGAATCAGTATGGAAAACAGCCATTTCACAGAGAGAGAGAGAAACACTGTAATGTAGAAATTAAGCTGTTTTCCTTTTCCCCCTACTTTAACCATTCAGGCAGTTTTTCTGATGTTCGTAAGTCGTGATTTGGAGGTCATTGTTGCAAAAGCAGGCAAGCTGTTTTCAAATGAGCTCCCTCCATCTTTTCCCCCTCTGTAGTGCATCTCTCCATCTCTATGCTAATGCCCTGTAATGATCTGAGGCTCGATGGGATGAAAGAAGAGGAGAGAAACTTGTTCTCGGCACAGCTTTGTAGTGCTTTCTGTTGTTGTTGCTATAGTAACAAAGACCTGGAACTGAAATTGGCGCAGTGTTGCCTATTTGCATGGCAGGACAGGGTGATTTTCTTTTTATACTACAAAAGAAAGAGTGGGTGTAAACCATGGAAAGAATGGGGTGTGGATAACAGCTACTGTATATACACTACATCTGAACAGCTACTGTCTGTTGTTGTCACTCTCTTACACAGAGGACATAAAATGCACAGTGTGTGTGTACTTTTTGATGCATTGTATGAATTATTATTGATGTTTGTGTTGATAAACTTAATATAAAATGTTATGTATCAAAATGCACAGACAAAATACATATCATAAGAAAAGGTACATAACGCAGTGTCTGGCACATGAAAGCACATTGAGCAAATCTACAAAGATTTAATTAAAATGTATAACCGATTCCTCCATCTGTACACACACACACTCACACACACATACACACACATACACACACATACACACACCTCAGTGCGGTCTTCCTTTGACTTGCTTTGCCTGCTTTGAAGTTCTCCTGGATCACCTTTAAAGGCCGTCAGTGTTGCCACGGCAGCAGGCAGGTAGCAGACATCAGACTGCTTAGTGTGTGTGTGTGTGTGTGTGTGTGTCTGTGCATGTGTTTTTGTGTGTATGAAGCCTGAGTACTTAATTAGCTAAGAGTCCGATGGGCCACTTGCCGTTTCTCAGTGTTTTATATTAAACGAGGGAACGACTGGCTCGTTACTGATACTATCAACAAGGATAATTTATGCCACTGGATCTGTCTGCTGTGTTTTAGCTCGTCCTCTGTTGTAGGGCTGACAATGACAAACAATAAGCAGGCACAACCGTCAATGTCCCTTTGCGATCCTTGAGCAAAACTTGTTTTCATGTTCTTTCACACTGACAGAAACTAAATGGAACAGCAATAGCAACTATCCTCTAAAGCTTCACACAAATTCTTCCTCACACACACACAAAAAAAAGATTTATCCTTGTTTTCTGATGCCTATAAAAGACACACATTGCCTTGGGCAATGAATGCGCAAATCATTATTTGAAATCCACTGCGTCTCGGTTGCTATTATATTGTGATAAACAATTGAAAATCTCTCAGGATGGGACTGTGACTAGCTTTGGTCATGCATGACCAGAACAGAAAAGAATGTGTTCATTTGTCCAGAACAAACTTTAGTTTCATCGGGGAAAGTGTCATCTACTTGTTACCAAGTAAGGCAGTTCTGCATTGGATAGATTACCAAATGGAATGCACTGACTGAATGACTCTTTTACTCTATATATATATATATATATATATATATATATATATCGCATTACTTTCATTATCATGTCTCACGTTAAAGCTGCTTTCAGACGTACGTGTGCTGAAGTTGGGACATTTAACTGGAATTTTCCGTGAGATTCCAAATGTCTGAGTCAGTAGCAGGTGACTTTTTTGGGGAAACTATGTACAAATATACATAAGAACTGGAGAGGCGGTGGTCTAGTGGCAGAAACTTGGACTATGGGCAGAGAAGGTCTCTGGTTCGTCTCTGGTTCGATTCCACGGAAAGACAACAAAAAGACGAACCTGGATTGATCTGCCCAAAAATCCAAGAGTCTCTCTAGACCCTGTCTAGTGCCCCTGAGCAAGGCACCTTACTCCTCCAACATCTGCTCCCCGAGCGCTGTACATAGTTGCTCACTGCTCTGTGTGTCCCGCACACAGATGGGTCAAAAGCAGAGATTACATTTCCCTGCCTGCATGAGTGTGCGTTTGCATGTCTGTGCATGTGTGTGGGATAAATAAAATGCATCTGCACCTACTTAATTTATAATAGGAGGTTGTTGAAGTGCTGTAAACAAAAACACTGATTTCCACAGTTGAATATAAACATTATTTCGTGCCTACTGCGTATGCATATGGGAATATGACTGAAAACAGCTTAAGAGTAACATATCGTCCATCCAAGGATAATAGTATTTTTTCGTAATGATTACATTTATTGTTGTTTGGACGGTTTGATTTAATTAGTTGATTAGGTTTGATACTACTCACAAAAACAACACAAATACCTGCTACATGTGAAGTTCTGATCAGTAAAACTTCTCATCAGTTTCCAGCCTCTCTACTCAATCTGTGAGTTACAAAAAAGATCAAAGGGTGTGAGCAAGGGCTGACTTGAAAAGCCAAACTCCACCTTGAATCAGAATTCATACACTCTTCTCTTATGATCAAAGGCTCAAGTCAGTAGACATAAACAACTCTCCAATACAGTTTGAAGCCACTAAGTTAAGGCTAAAATGTCTGAAAGTAATAATTGTATAATAAATATCATGCTTCAATTACATTATATACGTTGGAAATGTCACAACCAAAGGGGGTAAATGTCTGTACAGACACTAATGAAGTAGAAATGTGCCAACAGACCTGTCAAACAACCCTGGGCACTGTGTTTGTGTGTTGATGATGCTATGAGACTTTGATCTCACAGGTTTTTGCAGCTATCCTTATCAGGACTTTGCATTGACTTCCATTCATTGTGTACAGCCTAGCCAAAAAAACACAAATACTTCCATTTCGTAACTAATCTTAAACTAACCACAATTCACTTCTGATCAATAACCTAAAACAGGACCTCAGAAATCTTGTCGCTCTTTCAGAATGGGCTTTGTTCCCCATGACGTCCACTGGTGCTGAAAAGCTCAGTGTTTATACTGGAGAAGGTCCTAAAGAGGTTACAAAAACAAGTACACACAACACACACAAACACACGCATGCATGCGCTCTCCCTGACAGTCTTCCAGTCTGCTCCATCATGCAACAAACAACACTTTAGACTTGGCCCTCACCACCGTACCTGAGTGCATCCTCTAGTTTGGCTATCTTCCTCTTAGCCTCTGATTTCTCTTTCTCCGCCTCACTGTGGACTGCTAAAACCTGAGAGAGTGAGAGAGGGGGGAGTAAAGGAAGACGAGGGAGAGAGAAATAGAGAGAGGGAGGGAGAGGTGTAAGTGAGTGCAACAGCTGACACCATCAAGCATCACTCAACAAAACTCTCCTGCCTGTGACCTTGTGCATCTGGTCTCGTCTCTTCTCTCTATCACCCCATCAAAACGTACCATCTGAGACTATCTGCCTGCACAGAAAGGGCCTCTCACTCTGGATGTATGGCAGCCATATGGGCCCGTCTTATGTCCAGATACCATACTCTGGCCCCCTCCACATATTTCATTTAACACTCCTGCGGAGTGGAAAGAGGAATCTTTCTAGAGGAAACGAAAAGGAAACTGAACCGCTGACTTCTCTGTCTTTCACTTTTTATTAAATCTCATGTCACCTTGAAGAAAGAAAAAAAACTTAAATGTGGAAACAAGATGCAAGGACAGAATAAAAAACAGTCTACTGCTGAGGAAAACACGACAAAGCCACAGTTTCTTTTAGAGAAGAGGAATTCATTTAAATTCTCTCTGACCATGAAATATAAAGTGGACAGAGGCCTGTTAAGTTCTTGCAGGTGTATCAGTCAGAGGGGCCCGGTCTCTAGCTATGCCAGCCCACCACCAACACACACATCGTAATTGTGGCACTTTGAAGATGACCCAGGTGCAGCATGGTCTTTAAATCTGATCTTCATCCAAGACGTCTGGCCTGGTCTGGTCCAGCTCAGATCTTTAACAATGGTCTCCATACTCTTTAGTTTATGACTATGAACTATGGCTTCGAAGAGGGCCTCTCAACAAAGAACTGGGTGTAATTTAAGCATAGGACTAGGTACACTGACAGTGAGTCTTCACACAGTAGAATGTCCATTTTAGATGTTTACCAAGTGACAACGACTTTGTTTGGATTTACTTACGACTCCTGCTCTCAAGTTTCTTCGCATGACGACTTGTAGCCAAAATTATCCAAGCTCCTTCATCCAGCCTTACATGAAGCTCTTAATCATGGCTCTGATTTTACGAGACCAGACATAAAGTCTAAAAGTATGGGGAACCAAAAGGAACATGTGACTCCATGCTTTGATCTCCACGTGACCGTAATCACTTTGTCCAGGGCTTTTTGATCTAATGACAGAAGCTGTGGAACTCAGTTGATCATAGGGAGCAAGTTGAAAACTACCTTTTTCTCACAGTTGATCTGCAGCTCATCTTTTTCTTGCTGGAACTTTATCTCTTGATCCTAGAGGGAAGAGCAAGCAACATGGTAATGAACAAGTGATACAGTGACACATTTATACATAAACAATATATTTTGTTGAATACTAACATAGACACGCACACTTCACAAAGACAATCCCATTCTAACCTTAGGCATATTCATGGCTGGTATCACCATGGTGAAGGCAGAAGAGACTCTTTTTGTGAATAGATAAGTTGTACATGCAAACATCAAAATGTGCCCCAACACAGAATTAAACGTACAATATGTAACTTCAGCCACTAGGGGTCTCTCAATTGAAACAATAACAAAAAAAACGGTTTGATGACACCGTGAAGCAGCGTGGGATCATGGGAGGTGTTGTCTACACCACAACTGTTGAGGAAAATCTACCTGATGTGATTCGGGTAAAAATCCTGTTTACGGATGAGGTCATGTATTAAAGTTTAATTCGCGTAAAGCGGCAAACACCAACGAAGTGATCCATTACGAGTGAATGATACATACAGTGGAAGGTTAAAAACAGCAGACTAGCAAAATGGCTAACTGGCACTGAGTGTGTTTTTCCTTTATCATAGGTCGATTGCCCCGAAGGTTATAGCAAGGAAGGGCAAATCCACGGGTAAAGAGGTTATGAATGATGCGATTAAAAGGCGACCAAAATAACTCCTGTTACCTTTCATAATATGGGGGATTTCTCTGGGTTTGAACATTGTTGACATTTTTTGGGGGTAATATAATTAAACAAGTCACTCAGATCATACCCTGACTTGCTGGTGTCTTCGATGTTCATTGTCCTGCAGGTGCTGTTTCAGCTGAGCCACAGTATTCTCCAAGTCTTCTATGACCTCCGACGCCTGGATGAAGAAAACAGGGAGGAAACTGGTAAATTTGCATCAAGAAACAGTAGATTGATCAGGTCAGGGAGGAGGATTTGTGTGGAGGTGTTGTGCTGATGTGGACCTTAGCGGCAGACAGAGCATGTTCCTGAAACATGTGGCTCATGTCGGTCTCGTGTTTGGCTTGGAGCTTCTGATCGCTCTGCTCATGCTGCTTGCTCTGCTGCACCTTCTCCTTCTGAAGCATCATGTTCCTGTGGTAAGTGAAGAACTTTATTCAGACTGCGTGGTTGGATTATTAATACACACACACACACTTCTGTTCCTGCGTCAGTTAAATCATTACTCACTTAACTCTCTAATTGCATTACTAACATGTTCTCAAACAGCCATTTTAAATTAAAGGGATTGTAACTGTGTATCTATACTTGGCAGATTGTTATTAGCTTTCTTTCTTTATAATTAGCTCGATAGGTGTCATATAAGTGAAAGCAGGTGTATCCTCTTCACCCCTCTACATTTCTTGACCCCTTTTCTCTCTCTCAATTTCACATGTCAAAGAGCTCCAGACCGTCTGTTGGCCTCCTGAAGTTCAGCGCTGATGGATGCAATGTGGATCTCCAACTGGGCCTTCTCCTGTGACACCTTCTGACGCAGCGTGTTGCCCTTTTCCACCTCCACAGACTGCTGGTTCACCCGCAGCTCCAGCTCACGCATCGCTTGTTTCTGGATCACACGGATACACAGAAACCAATGAACCATCCAGCTTGAACCACTGAAGGCACTAAGCTGAGAAAATGTCATGTCAGACGACTGCGTGGTCCCATAGTTGAGTCAGACAGAAATCTGGTTCGGTTTAACACAATTCCAAAAAATTGAGAGCTGTAGGCGGTAATGTGATGTATAAAGCAGCAATGTGGCAGTAATGTCAGAGTAAATATGGAAAAATAGGTTTTAAAATATTGGCTATGCAAATGTTTTTCAGCAGAAAGATATTTTTGTGCTTCTATTGGTAGAGGTGAAACAATCAGGGGGAGAGGTGGGAAAAAACACACCCAACAAGACCACTCACACTAGCTATGTTACACTGTATGGAAGGTAATATACAAGAAAACACCTCTGCATATTAGGTGCATATGTACATTTATATTAATGTCAATTGATTATAAGTATTAAGTGGCACAAATGAATTGAAATTTACTCTACTTTAAACTAATCATTCTCATTTCAGTGTTTATTCTGAATGCCAAAAGTCCAAAGGATACACAGAGCTTCTTCCGGCACCGTGTTGATGAAATGTCCCCTCTCTGCATACTGTCCCTCAGCAAGAGTGAGTGTGTGTGTGCTCATATGGAAACATGGAATGCAGTGTGGCCAGGCTGATAAAGGCGATGACGGGGCGCTGATTAAAGATGGATGATGACAGAGTCCGGCGACGACAGAGGGTGAAATGACAGGAGAGGAGGAGGCCGCGTTGTAGTTGAAAAAGTTTTTAGAGCAGCGCTTAGCGAGGCCGGTGAGAGAGAGTTTTTGTCTTTGTGTTAACAGCGTAGGGTGCAGAGGAGAGGAACAAGGGGCCTGTGTTGTGCTGGGACGCGTGCTGACACTTAGGTTCTCTGGCAGGAGATGAGAAGAAGCACCTCTCCATACCGACGCGGGGCTGGGTGCACCTGGACACGCTCAGTGGGAGCAAATTATGTGCCTTAATGAGGTATTTTGGAAGAGGAATTACAAGGTGTGAAAGGCAGACTACATACGCCACATTGTAAGCTCTGTTCCCCTTCAAAGTTTTAGAAGTGATTAAGTGTTTGAAGATGAAAAAAGAACATGTATTAACAAAAAAGATTCATACAGAGTGAATGATGACCTTTTACAGTTAACGTGTCAGAACTAAGGCCAGCGGCTGCCTGCAACACTCATCTCCTGAGGCGTGTGTGTATGAGTGCATGTTGCGTAAAATACGTTTTAGAGGAAGATCTGTAAGTGGAGGAAAAAAATCTGCCAGAGGCCACGAGAATGGAGAAGGAAGACTTGAGGAAAAAGCAAAAAGAGCAAAGGCCCCTTTTAAGTTTAGTTCACTCAAGATCATCAATACTGACTGAGGATAGGGAGGTTTGTTTGCAAGGTTTTGTAAAGCTGTAACCACTACACAGAATGATATGATTACCTCTTTGTATGAAGACGTAATGTAATTTAAGTGTTTTTAACTATTCTAGTGTGTAAGTCTGATTTAAAACTACATACAATCAGCAATGCAAATTAAAGCGTTTTTGCTGCCAGTGCCCACTGCACAATATTAATAACATCATCATTAACAGCCATTTGGATTTGGAAGTGCATGGACCATAGTCAAGATGTTTGGCTGCCACAATAAAGCGTTAGATACCCGCTTGTCTCTTCTTTAAAAACATCTACTCAGTCATTCTGTCTACTCTGCCCAGTGCATCGCTTGCGTCCAAAAATAACATCTGACATATCTCTAGGCCCCGTGTGAAATCTTTGATCTGCGTTGGATAGAAATCAAACCAGGTATTGATGCGAGGGAGAGCATTCTTCATTTCACTGTTATTAAACTAGATCCAGTGTTGTGTATTTGAATGATCATGAATCATCAATGTGTATTTGTCTTGGCTTGCACGCAACACATGTGACCTGAGCAAACTTTTTCTCATTCCGCCCTGGGTATAAACTTGTATTAGTAACCCCCCCCCCATAGTGAGGAGCTAAGTATAACCCTTAGACAGATGAGCATGTAGTGCCAATGACTGTACAAACCAAGTATTCGCATTTGATTTATTGGTAATAATAAACTCGGGTTTTCTGACAGATATCTGAAAATGTCTATAAATAACTAAAACAAGTCAACAGAGCAAGAGACAATATAACCTTGACTTTAAAGATTAAGGCAACACTGGTGTAATAACTCAGCTGAGAAGTCCACTTTGAACATCCTATCCTAGGTGTGTGTAGGTCAGACCAAACTCAGAGCAGAACAGCAGCTAATTTTAAATGACAGAGGGCTCTTTTGATTCTCTGGGGCCTTGTCTGTCTTTAATTATTAAAAGAGGGGGCCCTACCACCGGCCCTGCACTGTCCAGTGTTTGATGTCTTTTAAATGTGGGCCTGCTGACAGATTAAGGCCAGCAGCAACATGTGTCTGTGTGTGTGTGTGTGTGTGTGTGTGTGTGTGGTGTGTGTGTGTGTGTGTGTGTGTGTGTGTGTGTGTGTGTGTGTGATGGTTATGACAGCCCATGAATGCTGATCCTGACAACAACACTATTAACGAAAAAGTGCGTTCAACTGGCCTCTGGTGTTGATGGCCTGCACTGACGAAATGCGCGATAACACCTTAAACCAAAGTCTTTTCATATGAAATCAAAGAAGTGGGGGTTGTGGGAGGTGCTTGTAAATATGTGTGAACATTAGTCTTTGAGCTGCAATGACCAAGATTTAATACACACTTGGATCAAAGACCTTTATGAGGATGACAGATATAAGATATGAGAGTCATTCTCGCCCAGAGGTTACAGGAGGTCTCGTCTCATTTGTGCCTTGAGGTGGCTCGGGCCACTTTTTCAAAACTGGAGATTTGATAGATGTTTAATTCTTAGAGCTAAACGACCCGTGTCATCAGCCAGATGTCAGTTTATGCGAGTTGAGGTGAAATCATGTCAAACGACGTCAGAGTAAAGTAGCAAATAACACTTTGAAATAATGTGAAAAAATCTGTATCAAATTTCAATCTAAAATAAAAGTTATTTATGTATTTATTATTTACATGAAACCATCATAGGGACTTATAAGTGCTTGATTGCATAGTAATGAAAGAGTATCAGAAACCACACTATAAGGTTATAGAAATTCAATACAAGTAGAAAGTCACATTAAATACAAATACTCAATTATAATACAAGTGCCTCTAATCTATAATAAGCACAGGACTTGAGTAACTTTTTTTTTAACATTCCACCACTGAAAATAAACACACACTGATGCTGTACTCACAGTGGCCTGTGACCGGGCGTTATACTCTGCCTCCATCTTCGCCAGTCTGTGGTTGGTGTCCTCCAGCAGCTCCTGGATGCTCCCAGTGTGTTTCTTCTGCAGCTCAAACTTCTCCTGCTCCAGCTCTGTCACAGCAGCATGCAGCTGCAGGAGCATAGAATAACTATCAGTCACAGATTCCCTCTCTTCTCCTCCATCCAAGGGGATTAAATACCATTATGGGTCTATGTATATTTTTCTATTACATCTTTAAGACATTTTTCCACACAGTTGCTCATGACACCCTAGCTGACCTCAAAGAGATGAGTGGAAATTTCATTAGAATCTTATCGAACAGCATGATATGCTAGTACAAACACAATTTACCCAGGACAGAGCATTAATATTTCAGCAGGAAAAAAAAAGAAAAAACACTAAGTTAAGCACAGCATGAAGGAATCAGGATTTTTTTCTAACTGTACAGTAGGGCCTGGCTGCTTGCAGTGAAGTCTACTAGTCTCACGCCATCAAACAGTCTTCCTTTAGCTCAGGGCGGCAGAATATCCAAGCTCTTCCACTTTTCCTCGTACCTTCTTCTCCCACTCGTTTTTCAGGGAGTCGGTGCTCTGATCCGACATCTTCTTCAGCTCAGCAATCTGCTTCTCTTTGCTCTCGCAGATGACCTGGGATTCCCGCAGCACACTTTGAACTGTGGGAGCGCACACAAACATACATACAGACAGAGCAGTCAGGCCCTGCCTCAGGGTATGTACACAGATGGACACACACATACACACAGACAAACATATACTTGGGCTCATGTAGCGCTGTCAGTAAATCAGTATCCATAAAGATACTGCTGTTATCAAATGGCCAGAAGCGCTTGTCTTTGCCAAGTTGATATGGTTCTCATCAAATTTGTTCTGACACAGGTGTAGGGTTGAAGAGGAGGAGAAGGCAGGAGGAAGAAAAAAAGGCACACATTATGCGATTACATTTTTGGATTGAGCAGCACAGCTGGAGAACGTCACTCTACACCAGTTCAGTCTCTGGAATTGCAGCTTTTGGGGCTTTTTGCTCTGAGTGTTCAGAGACACTATTATAAACATCCTTCCAGTTAACCCTGCATTTCTCGCAACCTCTCACCTTTTTTCTCCAGCTTATGGATCATCTCTTCTGATTCCTTCTGCTTGGCCCGGTACAGGCTCTTCATGTCCTCAATCTCACCATTCTTTCGGTCCAGGATCTAAAGAGAGAGAGAGAGGACGAGAGAGAGAGAGGGGGAGTGATTTCTTTAGACATACAGGAGAAGATACAGCTTTTTCACTACTAGAAAATGACTATCATGTATAGATACTAATGGTTCTTATTTAAGTGTCAGTGTCAAGTGTCAATTCCACAAGTACCTATCAAAGCTATTCACCTAAAACTATCAATTGTTATGTTTTACGTACAAAGTTTGCGATCACTCTGTGAGCTGCAGCGATGACAAAGCAGGAAGAAAATCTACTAGCATGTAAACATAAAGGAGGAACACTGATAAATCTTTCAATGAGGAAAAATTCCTCCAAATTGATTGTTATCAGGGATATTCAATGTACTTTGTTGAGAAAAACTGAAGGTAAACCAATGATCAAGGTTTTGGAATGCTGCTATAGGGTTTGTTTACGTCCATTTTGTGTAAACCACCCTTTATTCTCAATCGTGACCATCTCACGAACACAGTATGCTGATTTTTTATTATCTCCTCAATTATGAATTCCAGTTTATCTTGAGTCATAAAATGAAACATTGGGTTATTCATGAGCACACGGAACATTTACAATGCTTAATTCGCTGCATGACCTGACAAGATGTCAGCTTCCTCATGCATATCTAATCCTATAGAGAAGAGGAGCTAACTGAGTGAAATGGTGACTGAGTGAACCACCTGTGCTAAGGCGCGATGAGGCGACTGCATCTGCTTGCTGCTGCCATCTGTGTGTAATTAGATAAATTAGACCATGGAGAGTTGGAGCTCCAGTAGAGAAGGACAGTTTAGCACTCTCCACGTCGAGGAAGATGATGTCCTGGCTCAACTGTATAATGCACACACGCATTACATGTATAACGTGTAACTGGTCTAAGCAACTGGTCTAAGGAAGTGTTGTGCGATATCATGTTCATTCTGCAATATATGCTTCTCATTAGTCATTTACTATATTTTTTTTATATTTCTATTTTAGTCAACTATTTAGCTATAAGTTTATCCTTTTATATTTTTACATTTTGTAACTTATCTTACCTGTATTTGTTAGATATTTAAGTATTTTTGCTTTCTCCCCATTACACTTGATATTTTTGTACTTATCTTGTGTTTTTATACCATTATATTAATATGTATCTTATCTTATCGTATCTTCGTGCTCAGTGTGGCAGAAAGCATATTTTCTGACAGATCACAAGGGTGGGTTTCTTTCTAGTTTCAGATAAAATACTAGTCTAATCCAGAATCACATGTACGGTAAGACTATGTGCAATCAACTGTCCTAGTTTCACATAACTGAATTCCACCCTCACAGTGGAATGAAAGCATCTACTTAAAATGTTAATCTCAGCCTATTTTTAACCATATCTGATAAAGGTATTGATGTATCCCATCCAATTAGCCAGACAGGATAAACAGACTTGATGCTACAATTTTCTGGCTGAAATGGCAGAAAGTAAGAGTGATTATTTTTCTGTCAGAAAACTGCCCAAACCCTGGAAGACTTTATCTCTCCCGCATTTTGTTTTACCGAAGTGCACTTAGTGACCAAGCCTGTCATCCTCTGTGTGACTGGGATAGCGGAGATGAAAGCAGGATGGGCCGGCTAGAGTAAAGTTCGCAGGACATTTAGGGAAAACCCAATTTCTTCCATTTCACCACCCCAGAGAGTGTGTTGTTTTTTAAGGGGTCCACCAAGTGAGGAAATAACACAGAGTCACGTCCGCGGAGAGTGCACTACACGCTGGGAAATTACAGCTTTTACTGTGACCATTTCAGGCTTTTATAAGCCTAATGCAGTGGGGGTTCAGTCTGGTTGTCCATGGTTTTAACCATTAACATCAGTTAATAGAGTAAAGAGAACTGAACTGGAAGAGTAAACACACCTACAAAATCTTGGGTTAGAACATACGTTTTCTTTCTGTTCATGCAGAGAAACAGACAAAACTGGAGGGGCACTAAGAGAGCACATGTCTCCGAGAGACTCAACAGACCCCTCATGAAACCACATTAAATTCACCAGATCAGGATTCTTATTTAAATGTTCGCCATCATACAATTTCAGTCCACCAAAACATGACAGATTTGATTTCATCTAGATCCATGATTTATTCTCTGATAAATCTACTTAATTGTTGAAAAACCCCCAATCTCAACGCACCAGTATTTAATGGTTTCTTCCAAGTTTCATGTAAATCTTTCCAGTGGTTTTTGTGCAGTTCTGCTAAGTAACTAACAAAAACATAACCTCCTTGGCAGGGGTAAAAATCCACAACACAGATGGAATAAAATAACAACAAAAAGCCTCTGGTGTTCCCTTGTGCATCTTGGGGTCTGCAGTTAATCTCAGATCACTTGCATGTTGAGAAAATTAACATAAAGATGTGTTTCTTCACCTGAGGTCATGTTTCAGAAATGCACATACTACTGATCCACAACCATTAGCTTAGAACACCCGCCTGGTCCCTCATTACCCTCTCCATTTGAAGCAGGGGGACAATGACCAGTAGCCTTTTAGCAGCCTCTACATTATTCATAAGGAGACTAATTAAAACTAACTCTTTGCTTTCTCACCTTCCATCGGACTCGTTAGAGTGCGCCCCAGAATCCCTCCGCTTTGAAGCCATTACAGGGAATACTGGGTAAAATTCGGAGGAAATTAAGTTGGACATAACTCGCAATTTGTATGTAATTAAAGAAAGACGGAGGGAGAGCGAGCTAGCTGTCATCCTGTCTCTTGTCAAACACAAAGAAGCCATGGGCATCTCAAAGAGGAACGATTTTTTTTTCTTATTTATTAAAAGCTTCTGTGGCAGCAAAGGAAAGTCATAGCGAGGACGTGACAGATCCCAGGTGCTTGATCTGCAGCCTAACTGATAGGCACCTAGCGTGAAACAAACCAGCTTTACTGTTATTCCCACCCGCCGACAAAGAGCTTTGAAGAAATGATTATTTGTGGGATGGGGCGATGAGAGGACAGACGCTGTGCTTTTCCTTTTCATTAACCACCAAATGGGATCAAGAGACAACGATGGGTATTGTGGCACAGGTTAACTAGATTTTATGAGCACTAGACTCACGTTAACAGCTCTGCCTATCCAGCTGTTGAAGAATAAATAAATAGAATAATTTAAAACTAATTGTGTGTGTTATACCTCAATATAAACCAGTAACTATAAAGACTCATTATCAGCACACAGCGGACATCGTACTGGGCACAGCCTTCTTGGGATTTACATTTGAAATTATAGTTGCCTGATGAGATTGCCAAATGCAACCAAAGAAAAGCAGTAATTGTCCAGAATTGGAGTCCGCCATGGTCAGACTACGCCCTTCACTTACAGACTCTGACTTTAGATGCGAAACTGAAAGAAAAAAAGAAATTATACAAATACCTAGGAAGATGACACTAGATGTGCTGTAAACTTAAACGTGATTTTTGCAGCAGAAATTATACATCATGTCCTGCCTCCTGCATGCTCTACCAAGTTGCCTCCCTTTGCCTTAATGTACCATTAATGATCCTGTTGTTGTAAATATGCCTGTTGAGCATAAATCTCTGCTGCGTTATTCACATGTGGGACAAACACTAGGAAATATCCAGAGCCAATTTTCCAGAGTTCATGTCTGAAAAACATGTTGTGATGTTGGACTGCAAAATTTCAAAATCGCTAACACGTAACGACAACAACAACAATCCATGCCTGTTCACAGTCAAGTCTGTACTAACTACAGCCAGAAATCACATATTGGTTGTGAAATGTTCACAGTGGTAGTTGTTGCTGGCAGAGAATCCGCCAGCTTTCAGTTTGGATTCTTACTTTCTCAACATCTGCATCGTGTCTCTGCTGCATCTTCAGTTTCTCCTCCTGGTGCTTGGACTCCAGCACTTTGATCTTCATCTCAATCTGGAAACACACAGAATACCAAATGTCATATGTGTAACACTATGAACCACTTTGAACTCTCCAGAGATTCAGTTTGCCCCCCCCCCAACTATAAAATTGAGTTGCTAAGCAAAAAACATGTGTTAAGTACAAGCAACAAATGCTGTTGTAGATAGTTCCACGTTGAGATTTGTGTCCCAACTCTTTCGAGATGTGCTTTTGGAAAAAAAACAAAAAAACAATCATCATTTAGAGTGACAGGATAACAGAGATAACATAAATTCAAGATGAGAGTAGATACACTCTGTCCCGTATTCCACTGGAATGCAGCTGATGATGAAATAAACCACATTAACATTTAAAAATAGTTATCAATGCACACAGCTTCAAAAAAAACGTGTGAAGCTGAGATGTATCTACCTCGTGTGTGTGCGTGTGTGTGTGTGTGTGTGTGATACAGTCTTCAGTCACCCGATGGTAAGAACAACAAAGTGAACGCCTGTGTGTGTGTGTGTGTGCTTGTACTCCTGCATACACACAGCAGTAAAACACGGAGCGAGTGGCTGTTTGATTTCAACACAGTCTTTTCAGAGGATCAAATGTTCAGTGCCGTCGTGTGCATGTTGGAACAGATCTCCTTCAGCCAGAGGGCTTCCCAGTACTCATCAAATAAAAAACCCTAATGACCTATTCGTCAAATTCCGTAATTGACCAAGATAATTACAATCCATTTTTCATTGTCTATGGTCTTTTTTGTACAAAATGAGTCATTAGTCATTTGTGATTACTGGAAAATAATTATTACATCTTTGGCAACACAATATTACTCACAAACGTGGCCTGGTCTTGTGCGGCAATCACTTTGCATGAATGCACTTGTCTGCAGGGCGACAATACAACTGAATGAGTTAAAAAAGAATGTCTAATTGTTAAATGACGAAGACATTGAGAATATTATACACAATATTTTGAGATACCATTATTTCTATTCATTACCTCAACCAGGAGGATATATTTTCATCTGCGTTTGTTTGTTTGTCAGTCTGTTCATGAGGAGAATTACAACTAAAACCACTGGATGGGTGCGGTAGTTATCAGGAAAAAGATAGTAGTGTACAATTTGGAGGTGATCAATTGAATTTGAATGGATTGTTGGGCCTTGGCCGAGGTATGAACTCAGAGTGCCTTTCTAGTTTAGCAAAAAAAATAAAGAAATCTCATTTGCTTCCAAATACACATTTCGTCATCTTCTTCACGCTAGTTTTTCTAGCTGGTTTGCTACACACAACACATGGAAATACAAAAAGGAACATTTGACGGAAAGATATCTGGCCATTTGCTTTGAAGTGACAACTCACGTTTAGTCACTGTCTGTTCTGGTGTGTTAATCAACCCTGGAGCACGGTGACAATGCTCTTCCTTTGAAAGTGTGGTTGTGTGTGTGTGTGAACATGTCAGCGGTTAACAATGTCCCGAGGCTAGCTCTTGTTTGTTCTCGTCATCAAAACAATTAAGTAGAAGTTTCCCACGACTCCACTTGGCACAGTCAAACCACATTAGACCTTCTCTCGGTATCAATCAAAGAAAAGCAACTGTGATAATAGACCAACTAAAAATATTATTTAATTACAGTATAATTGAAGTACCAATATTGACTTAGTATAATTAAGACATCAACATTATCCTAGACGTAGAAGAAAAACAATGTGTATGTGTGCTATGGGAGTGAATTGGTGGAATCTTTGAAGCCCTGTGTGATTTTTACATGTGTTTGTGAACTAAAAACAAACTGCCGCCTAGATGCCGCTCCTCCTTGTTACACTTGAGGTACATTTAGATGCCGCATCCTTGACAAAGGTCTGTTAAACATTTTGTCGCTTTATTCATTGTCTTTTTTCTTAAATTACTGCCATTTCTTATGAATTTGAGGGGTCCACAGGAGACCTGTCGGAGTAGAAAGGAAAAAGCAGAAGCAGGCGTGTGAAAGCTAGGCAGAGGGAGATGCTGCAGCGATTGAATAAGTGGAGCCCTGATTCTGCAGGCACCTGAAAAAAAACAAAAACATGTGTGGGTGTCATTTTCTCATCCTTTCTTCAAATGCTCTTTGGAGAAAGTTTGTCAAACTAGATCAGGGGCGTTTGAAACTTGTTTATAAAAGGCGTCAGTGAAGAAAGGAGGAGGAGGAATGTCGTACACCTAAGGCTTCTGAGATGTCTTCAATCACCCTAACTGGGTGGTACAGCTTTTTTCCCTCTTCTCTTCTTCTGAGTCGTAGCGAGTGCTGTAAGATGCCAAGTTTTTTGACACTTCACTCTTGAAAAGATGAGAGGGTGTGTGTGTGTGTGTGTGTGTATGACAGAGGGAATGCGAGAAGACGGAAACAGTTGCTTTTTCTGCTCTCAAAGCCAGCACGGGGTCAAGGCCTTTTTCCTCGGGGAGCTGTGTTCACAAATCTTCTGCTAACTGTTTGGGCTGCGCGATGCAAGGTTGCGTCTGTGAATCTCCTTTGTCTTGCCTGAGACGTACAATGTCTTTGTGCATCTTTCATCCTCAGTAAACACAGATGCTCCAGGATAGTTGGCACTCTGCTATCTACTAAGGAACAGCTACATTCCATTTCCATTCTCTGTTGACAAGTTAATTTACTGTAGTCTACACATATAGTGAGTCTGGATGAAGACTTTGGATAAAATTGAATCATGGCAACTTTCAGATAAGGGTAGTTCTAAACTAAGAATAAGTAAAAAGGTCATTAGTCGCTCAAATAATAACATCAAGAGCACAAGAATTAAGGAGAGAAGACAGAAATACTTGAAATACTAACTATCATTATAGAACACTGTTGGTCCCTTGTGTCTCCCACCCTGAAGAACCATCTTGCACACCAAACTACAGAACTAGCCCTTAAAACTACTGAAGCTCGCTAGCCTGCTCTTGTTTTAGCTTTGAAAAGCGATCAGATAAGAAAGGCTGTGGCCCTCTAAATCACAGGCTGAAGGCTCAAGCTTCATCCCAAAGGATCCACAAATTAAAGAGACTGAATCATTATGGTATCGGCGAGCAGAGGGTCTGATCCCCAGTCAGGGGCTTGTGATCATTAGAGTGTGACTGCTCTACTCAAACACATTCATTTACCCTGCAAGGCCTGCTGCCAACAACCCCTCAGGTCAGGCACCAAGCAGGTACGTATAAATACATATATTTCATCAGTCTGTCAGTATCTTTAATAAGCTCCTGACTCGGGCCTATGGCTAAGCCTGAGTCATCAGTCTCTATTTAATTGAATTTCCAAATAAAGACCCAGCCCTCATAACATTCAGCCGTGCTAGGGTGTGCTAAAGGATTAGCGGGTCTTTGCTGCTCCCGCGAGACATTTTCCACAACTCACCCATATGCAAACACCCTGCATGAGCTAAGCTACTCAAAGCAAAGGCAGCTAGTGGTGAAGCTTCTCAGCTGCCACTCATTTTTCCATAGGAAAAGAGCAGTCAGCATTCGTATCAGGGCGGTCGGTAGCTTTGCGTGAGGATGTGCTTGGTGTGAAAGCGGAGATGCTCGTTAAGCCACCGCCGGCTTAATGACATGTGGCCTGTATAACACTTTAAACCTGGGTAAATTTTCAACTAGGCTTTGAGGATTAAAGGGAAGTGATGTCACTGTGATTTCCTAGACTGGACCTAGACAGCCACGCAATAGCAGGGATGGACAAGACTTTGATGGCTCTATTGGAAAGCTTAATGTGGCTATTGAGGACGATATGGTTAAGGTGGGACTGATGACATGGATCACTTCTGCAGAAAAAATACTGTGTGTGGGTGTGTGTGTGGTCACAGCTGTATCCTGTGGGGTTCAGGGTTCCAGAAATCCATTTAACACTCTTTTAATTGCTAATAGTGACGCAAGAAACATGATCAGTGAGGGCATCTGAAATGATAAAAACTCACTAGAATAATAAGTAGGATCATATCACTACCATCTGACGTCAGACGCCTCACCAAAGTCAAGCAATGCCAGCCATAACATTAGGAGAGGCCAGTGTGATGTGTGTTTCTGTAAAAAGGCCACTCATATTTCCTTTTCTACACACATTCTATATCTTAAGTTCTGGTTCCATTCTATTAAAAACCTCTATAAGAGTTAGACTACAGCAGAAGTGCAAGAGACTGGCTCCATTGGGCAAATTGCACAAATATAAGCACGCTGGAGAAAAAAACACCAGTTCTGCACAATTTCCTCTCATTTCCCAATGTGTCCCTCCCAATGTTTCTATGTGACTTTCCTGAACTGGTGCCCAAGCTGAAAGTATTGTTGCCTCAGCGGAAATTACATGCCAGTACAGTTTCCTAAAGCTTCCATACCGAGCCCTAAGCTCTGGTTCAAGGCCAGCCATACAGTCAATGCAAATCAAACACACACACACAAATCTTAAAAACATGAGGAAATATATGAACATCAATATAACAATATTCCATGTTGGAGTTGATTCAGCAATTCTCTGACTCAATCCATCTATCCATCCATTTTCTAGAGCGTTTATCCTCTGAGGGTTGCACTGGGAGCAGGAACCAACCCCAGCTGACACTGGGCGAGGGGCGGTATACATCCTAGACAGGTTGCTGATAGAGACAACACCATTTACTCTCACAATCACAACTTCTTTGAATTAAGAGTCTGCAATTAAACAACCTCAGATCTGCATGTCTTTGTGCTGTGGCAGCGAGACAGAGTACCTGGAGAAAACCCACACAAACATGGAGATTACATGCAAACTCCACATAGAAAGACTGGTCCAAACCGGGATTTGAACCAGGAACTCAATATCAACACATACTAAACAATATAAGCTACACAATACAATTTAATCCAGGGATATTCAATTGCGTTGCATTACTGGAGATTGCACCGGTGTAACCACAAACTTCTGAGATGTGATCAATTTATATTCCCGCCACACACAGCTGTATGAAGCCAGTGAGTCTGAGGGAGGATCAAACAGCATGGGACGTTGTTTTAATGTTTTCGTATTGGTTATGCTTGATTCAGCCTCAGCCCACAGGTAGACAACCCGACTGGGTGGATGTGTAGAGTGTGTGACCACGCATGCAAATCCTCTTTCAGCAGTCAAAAACTGAGCTTTTATTATGACAGGCCAATAAGGACGACTGTTCTTGTCCATCATGTACGTGTGTTTCTCTTCCTTTCCCCTTCTTTCTGCCTTCATTTTCTGCCCTCTCCCGGTGAAGCTGATGTAACTGACTGGAGTGCTTTCCCGGAGCAGACATGAAAAGCCACGGCTATTACAGCCAAGTCATGCTCAGTTATATATTTAACAGTGCAAGTAAAGGCGGATGGTGGGGGGGAATGAGTGGTGGTTCAGAAAGGCGGGGAGGTGCAGAGGGGACTTCAAAGCATACTTTCAGAGTGGGATTTTCAGCTTAATTCCACATAAGGAAAAAACTGTCATCACTGGGAGCTGGCATTATTTTTGTCTTCTAAAAGGAATGCTTGCGTTGACCATTTCAACAATGCAAACTTTGAGGAAGTATATACATGTGGGGGTGTCCAGTCCACTGCCATAAAGCAAGAGATCTATGTGTTAAACACTTGCTTCCATAGACAAACTGTGTGAAATAAATATCAAGGTTTTTGCTACCATTAGAAGACCTGGGTGCAACTGAATGCATAAGGATGCAGGCAGATCTGTACGCAGACCACTTGTGATCAGATCACTCAGGATGGTGTTAAAACCAGGTCTCAGTTGTGTTGACAGTGACTCTTTCAGAGTTACTCAACCTTTAAAGTGTTCAAAGGCTTCGGTAACATCTGCCAATGTATTTGCAGAGAAAATATGTCAAACAGCCAATACTTCAGTTCGTCACAGATGATGAGCTCACAAAGACTGAAGTGTGAAACATGTTAAATGTCAGAGAATACAATGATGTGAAAAGAATCGACGGGATACAGTAACTCAATCAGCAGACTGGTGGACACTGAGAAAGTTAACTGTCAGACACTCATTCAAAGAAAGACTATATAAGCAGCCAAATGTGGTTTCTATCGTCATATCACTATGGGAGGGTGAGAGAAATGCAATTCAAATTCACTACAATACGCACCGACTTCATCAGTGAACATATTGTTTCATTTTTCTTCTTGCTAATGTCTGTGTGTAATGTGAAAAGCAACAACCTCTATTGTGTTTTTTCATATACAGTCTGTAATGAGAAAATGTATTACCCCCTCTCCCACACAACCACCACCACAGGGCCTAAGCCCCCCAGAAACCCAGGGGACACCCCGCTAAATAGTGAGTATCAGGAATCTAGGCTTACTGGCATGGATATAAAGGGCAGGTGCTTAAATTGCCTTTGGATACACAGGGAGATGGTATCAGAATTATAAAAGAATTTTGATATTTATCACACAAAGAAACTTTCAGGTACAGTTGGGGTTTGCTAAGAGCTCTTTGGTGCATACCTCCTTGCTCTGAACAAGCTGTTGGTCATGATCTTCAGCCAAAGTGCTGTTCCTCCCAAAGCTTGACTTGAAAATCTAAAGAGATAAAAGAGATTAGTGGACAGGGTGATTGTAAAGTTCAAAGACAAACACTTGTGTCTACGTAAGCAGACATAAACCTCGAGGGAGCCCCTGACAACTTACCGGAGACAAGGGAACGGGCTTCTCTCGCAAATACCTGGGGTTCTCAATCTGGAAGAGTCAACAGAAAAAACTTTAGACCTCTCGCATCTTCTTCTCCTAACAAAGCCCTTACTACCACCAGAATCTAACCTCCACCCTCAGTTTGTCATAAACAACGTGGGGAGCCCAGGGCTGTGGCATGATTCTCATCTGTCAACTCTCGTCTGTGTAGAAAGACAGACAGGGTCAGGATACTTCTATGCATTGTGTGTGTGTGTGTGTGTGTGGCTGTCTCAGTTTCCGCTCTCAGCCCCTCTTTGCTGTCCTGACACAGTCCTTTTGTCAACACTCGCGACCACTAATCTGTAAGCTATCGCCGGTCCGTTTACCATCATATGGAGACAATTGTGTACACATCCTTGCCAAACACTGACACGGCATGTGCTTTGATTATAATATGAAACACAAAAGATGGAAAAGAGAGCGAGCCGCTAAACCACCTGAAAGTAAAAAGGGTCACGGTTCAATTGACTCTACAGCATTACATCAATACAGCTCACTCACTGTGACTAAACGGAGAAAAAAAAACGCTCCATTTTCCTTCCACTATTTGAAATGTGTTTATGACCCCATTACTTTTTTGTGAAAGTATCACACAGTCTCTCTTATGCACTGGGGCTGTCTGTAGGGGCTGCCAACTAAGAGCAGGATCACGACCTTTCAAACAGGAGAGCTGACAGCGATGACGACGCCCAGCAACACTTCTGCTGCAAATATCTTCAACATGGGGGGAACATGGAGGAGAATGAGGTAGGAGTGGAGGAGTGGACAGTGGAACTCATTCAATGGAGGTAAACAAAAGAATAGAATAATGTTGTGAGGTGGCACATCCCACACGGAGCTAATCCAGAATGAATGGAGGATTGAGAGAAGAGAACCTGAAACAACCTCAGAGCTCAGGAGGAAGATAGTCACGGTCCCAATCTGTTGCTTCAGGGTGAGCCAGTGACAGGTGAAAGTAGGTCCCGTCTCCTGACTGTGTGATATAGCTGCAAACAGGCCAGACATAGCACTAGCCCACATACTGTAAGCCCTCAACAAAGGAAGACTTCAGTACAGTCAGATTTTCTGTCAAACACATATACAAAGAAAGAGTAGTGCACAAGAACAGACCACTGAACACAGTCAGTGCAGAGCAGCATCAGTAGTGGATGCCATGTTGTGTGATGAATCGCTACTTACATTTGGCGCTGGCTAAAATAAAAAATCCATATTTACCAAGAGAGGAATCAATCAATATCCTTCTCAACTAGTGCCCGGGCTGCAAACAAGAATGGGATTTCTTTTTATACCCACAGACAGCCAGTCATCAGATTTGATTGAGCACAGCCCACAGGGTAAGAAAGACATGTAGACTAAATGCTGTGGTGTAATGCTGGCACGGTGTGATACTAAACTTGGGCACCCGAGTAAACCCATGCCCCGATGTGTGTGTGTCTGTGTGTGTGTGCCTGTTCATTGGCTGCATGCCCACGCAGACATACACACACATGTGCGCTCTTGTTTGTCCAGTCTCACAGCTGGCTCAGCATCCTGTGTCATTGGAGCCTGACGTGGATGGATGGATGTACGCAGAAGAGCAACAACACTCCACATCACAAGGCCGAAACTCTCAAGCCAAACAAACGAGCTGTGATTGATGACTTCCTAGTTTCGGACTAGTGTTGAGCAAGCAGCCAGCAGACCCAGCTAACCACTGACAATGGATGGCCAAGTGGAGGGGACTACCATTAAATTGAAGTTGATATGAAGAAATAGGTCAAGATTTGATGCAATGTTTTCTCGTCTGAAGTTTTTCTTCTTCTTTACAGGCAGGTCAGTGTCTACTGCGCCTAATTCTACTGACTCCAACTTATTTAAATGATTTAATGTGTATCTTAAAGGAACTCTTATCTGAGTCTCAGGCAATCTGCTGTTTACTGTCCAGTATGACCTCCATGCTGACACCTTCTTACATTACAGGTGAGATGAACAAACTGGTGCAGACTGCAGCCGAACATCTGAAGCAAAGCTAAAGATGTGCTAGACACAGCGACGCTCGGTTGTGCTGAAATTTTGCAGGAGACGGGCGCTTTGAAGTAGTGCATCTATGAAACTTCTGTAAACTTGAAGGGGGTTTCTGTGTGTGTGTGTGTGTGTGTGTGTGTGTGTGTGTGTGTGTGTGTGTGTGTGTGTGTGAGAGAGAGAGAGTCTGTGTGGTTGTGTGAAGGAACATCTGTTGATTTGAAAGATGCAGGCTTGGGGGGGAGCGTTGCCAAGCAATGCATCTTATCAGCGTCTCAACACAGAGGAGTGCAAAGCGGAGCAGTGCACGGCTTCACGTCTGCTGATGGAGACCTCAGATTACCCTCGTCTTGAAAGAGAGAGAGGGAGAGCAACGATGAGAGTCAGAGAGAAGCTGGATGGACGGAGAAGTGGCGAATGGCAGAACAGAGAGAAACGGAGAAAGAGTCGGAAAAGCCGAAAGAGATGAGCCGCTCTGTAAAAATAAAGGAATAAAAGAATCTGTGTGTAAGAATGTGATGACAGAGGTGACAAGAAAACGAAAGAGAAGGGGAGAGACTCTGGGTCATGCGGGTGAGGAGATAGCGAATATATAAGAGAATAAAAGACATGAGGGCACAGTGCTTATCGAGCCCTGGCCCGGTGCACTGCAGACAGATGCATCTTCAAATTCTCAGTTTACACAACCCCTCATCATCCAACTCTCACGTCCCACAAACGCACTGAGCTGCCTCAGGGAAGGGGTTTCAAGAGGACATGGGTGAAAAGGATATTTTCCCCTGTGTTCAGCATGTAAGCAATACAGCCAACTCAGCATCAATGCACTATTGATTTGATTTACACATGAGCTCAGGCATTCAGTCACCGTCAGTGTAGATGAGCTGCGGCGTGTTGACAGCTGTATTTAACCCAGAAGCTCAAGGCATGCCCCTGGACTCACCCCCAGGTTCCAGCTGTTGAGACGAGCCTCCAGGTCACTGTCATCGGGAGACATTTCCGCTTTCAGCCCCCCCATCCACCTGAGGAGGGAAAAGTGGGGAGGAAAAGAATGCGTAAAGCAGCAGAAACAAAATGGAAGCAAAGGGAGGGGTGATAGAAATTAGAGGGGGGAATTAAAAATATTTCTGACGGTGCTTTGATTGGCATTTTGGCCTGAGGGGAGGGAACAACAGACAGTGATGGAGGTTATTATTTTGACAAAATATAATTCCTCTCTTGGCAACGACAAAAAGGCTCTTCAAAAAGCTTACAAATATACATACACCCACATGTGTTCTCCTCCCATACAAAGAGCGCTCGACTCCCTCGTTATCTCTACTTCTCCACCCTTTGCTCCTCCACCCCTCTCACAAACAGCACTCCAGATGTTTGGCAGCTCCACATCATTTCCGTCACGCAGTAAATTCCACAAGAGGGTCATACGCAGATACAGCGCTTGTCATTCTTGTTTTCCCACCCCGGCCCTTTCATTACAACGGGCCTCCGGATTTGTTTTATACAGTATGATACGAATGCTTCCAGGGGCTCTGTTGATGTAAGGTCAGTTTACCCAAGGCGAAGTTGGGCAGAGAGGTTGGAGATGGGGGGGGAAATATTTAATAAAGTCAAGCGAGCGATATGGAAAGGAGAGATGTTGATGAATTTGATTAGGATCTGGTGGAGTGTGGACCTTGGGTGTTCCTCAGTGGAGCCGCACCGATACAGAGAAATGGCTGAGTGGAAAGGCTCAGGATTGAATGCCCCCATCTGATTAAATAGGCATTAAGGTCCTGGAGCCTCACTCTCGAACAAACACAGTAAACGTTTCATTTCAATATCTTGGAATGTGAAGTATGCGGCCGTTCAAAGCTGCCTGTCACAGTCTCTGTATCACAGCAAACATTTTAAAATGAATGACCTCAAATGCTTTTAGTCACAGATGTAGAAAGCAGTTCTGACAATGAAAACACACGCCTACTTTATCAGACACCTGTATTATCTTATTCAGCCGCCCTGCCGAGTCAATACAGAGCCATTGATGTTAGGATTTTGGTGACGTTGTTGTAAATCTGTAACTGAGGTGTATAGAGGTGGTGTTGTACTGGACTGCTTGATATTGAGAGAAGTTGGTGCTTCTAGTTTCATGCATAAGGGGGCAGTATATGAGAAACACCACGCAATAACATGCAGTCCAGTAAACCACCACCTTTATACTCCTCAATAAAGATAATCCAAACAAAACACAGAGCATAATCGGCTCTGTACAGATGGACGACTTGGCAGGGTTGCTGGATTGGATACACAGATGCCTAATAAATTAGCCGCTATGTGTGTATGTCCATGAGAAATATACTATCTAATGCACAGAGTAGATTCAACCACAATCTTTGATATGAAAAAGTCCCAGAACATATATTTCCCCAGTCAGATTCTTACTATGCGAGATGTGGCCCCACATGAACATATTGTTCTCGACACCTCTCTAAACCAGCTTCAACACAATGTGATTTGTTGTTGTGCTGTAATGCGTCAGTTTTAGCCTAATAAACTGGCAGTTGATGTGTAACTGAAACATTGTGTTGTAACCACAGTCATTAGCTATTTTTGTTCCTTGAACATGCAAGTGATGAGTTCTGGGAATTTCCTCTGACTTCATGGGGAAACTAGAGCAGGAATTTCCAAATTGGTCGGCACTACAGAATAAAGCAGAACTTTGTGGCTACTGTTTTTATTTGCATCAGCAGGTTGCTTTTAATATTCCAATGTGTCATTACGGCTACCTTGCAGCAATCTAATAACATAAAAAAAAGAAAAGAACTATTTGATGAATTTCTATTCAAGTATGCAAAGGAAGTGATGAACTAACCCTTCTGGCGTCGTGTCTTGGTGAGTGTTTGATTGGACTGGAGGCCACGGGTTGTGATGGGATCTTCTCCTCATACAGCATTCTCCTGGAAGAGATAAAGGAGTAAGAGGTCATCCTACAGTATATGTGTGTATGTGTGTGTCTCTAGAGTCTGCCCTTGTCTCTTTGTTTGCATATGAATGTGCTTGCGTAGGCAGAGTGCCTTGCTATTTGCACAGATCAACATCTGGCATCGGTTGCATGGTTTGTGGTCTGCATTTCATCCCATCTGAACAATAAATGTGGCAGCTATACATCAGCCTGTTTCCATGTGCTGCCCACATGGCACCAGTGTATGGCTTGTTCAATCTTTTTATAATC
Source organism: Pseudopleuronectes americanus (assembly GCA_038501795.1). Classification (NCBI taxonomy): domain Eukaryota; kingdom Metazoa; phylum Chordata; class Actinopteri; order Pleuronectiformes; family Pleuronectidae; genus Pseudopleuronectes; species Pseudopleuronectes americanus. The sequence continues at coordinate 5,788,428 of CM076732.1, forward strand.
GTTCAACTCATCTCATTGTCCCTCATTATGTCCATCATGGTTTGAACAAGCTGCCTAACAAGGGAACTGCTTATATTCGTTGGCAAACATGCACAAACACACATTTCTCATTCACAGTTCACTTTCCCCTTTCTCTCTCCAACACACACAGCAGTCTCAGTGCGAGCAGACACACAAGGCACTAATGACCCACTAATGCTAATTAAATAAAGAGGATGACGACGACAGAAAGATGTACGACAACAGTGAAGAAAGAAATCGGTCTTTTAATGAAGACATCACATTATGTTCATTTCGGAGCCTATAGGCGTAAAAAAAAATGTTGGCGTCCCGTGTAATTTAATTTTATTTATAAGAATTTGCAATTATCTCATGAAGGTAAAAGCACTGGGCAATGTGGGTTCCTGCTGAATATAGATCAGGAAATGATCTGTGCAAGCAGATACCTGCAGGAGCTTTATAATAATGTAACATCACATTTTGCTTCTGTACATGTCAGGTTGCTGAAGTCTCTCCGTAATATGGTTGTTTTATAGGGTTAAAATATATGTATTACCCTGCGACCCATTAATCTTGTTTTTTCACACCAATTACAATGTGAGGGTGGCAACAGTCACTATACATCAGCTCAGATGTACTTACACAACATGGATGAAAAAATCATCACAGGAAAATACTAATACTGATTGTTTTCACTTATCTATAACTAATTAAAATCAAAACTTGCAAATCACATAGTAGTGGGTTTGTGCACGCATGCACACACAGGCACACACACACACCTGCATGCACAAACACATGCAGCTGTGAAACCTGGACAGGGGGGCCAAGCTTCACAATCTTGGGCCTCTAAGTCAACAGGTGGATGAGGATAATTGAATCAGATGTGTCTGGAGTCTGAGGCCCAGAGATCAAAGCAGTGGCAAGTCTGGCCAGAGCCGCACACAGGCGCTTGCATGAGCGCGCGCGCACACACAAACACACACACATGAACACACAAAGATGAGAACCCCATGTCAAGCCTCAGAAGCTGTAGCTTGGCTGATTAAAGCGTCCTGACATCCATACCCAAGCTTGACCTCCAGGTGCATAGCCAGAGGGCCCAGGTCTCAGCCTCGGGCAATCTCAGGAAAGCAGCCTGACCTTGGGACACAAACATCCCCCTGCCCCTGCACACCCTCCAACACAACCCCACAGCCCCCGGAGGCTCTGAGATCAGTGGGAACATGCTGGCCTGGACGGGAGAGACTAGAGGCGTTTACAGCAACATCAACGGCTCACTCCTGCAAGTGCAAGTGCACTGTTATTGTCGCACTTACCCAGAGAGAGAGAAAACATGGGAGGGGGAGTAGAAAGGGAGCTGGGTTAAAGTCTTCATATGTGGCTGAAAACACAGATTGAAAGCAGAAGTCAGAGAGAGACAAGAGGAAGATAAGAAAAGAAAAGGGGCCTTAAAGAGACCAAAGAAGATGGAGAGTAGAGCCAAATACAGAGATAGAGAAAGAACTACATGCTCTCCAACTATACTTTAGCAGTGAACCTGACCCTCACAGAGCTGATTACCAAGTTAACATGTCAAAGTCAACCACACGTCATTTCCCCCTCACGTCTGTATCAGGGTGTCTCTACCTTGAACTCCAGTTGACATTAGAAGACAGAGTGGACATGTGGACTAATCACCAAAGCTGTTTTCTATGATCCTTTGACCCCCACAGGCTGCATTTGCTTTCCCACAGAATTCCTCAGCCTCAGTGAGCGTTATCCACAAAGCAGTGGCTCCATCTTGTGGCTAAATTAGGAATAGCAGAGCCGCAGCAGTGGAAAGCATAGGGGAGTTTACTCAGGGCATTTTGGACTAATGAAGGTTTTACTGCCGCGTCCGTTAACGCACATAAACAAAACACTTCCGCTTCTGTGTGAAAAAAAAGGAAGAGAAACAGAAAACATCCCCAGCTGTTCCTTCAGATGTTGAAACTTGTTTTTTTTACGAGCGAAAAAGAATCCCTGCCCATCACCTGACTAATGGTGAGTGAGACCGAGATCAAACGTTGCCACATCATAGGGAGGGAGTCAGACAAGCTCCTTCCATTTAATCTTATCTAAATGAGAGAGACACATAAAAAGACCCTTGGCCTGAATAATTTTCTCCATCGGGACGTTAGCCTGTGATCTGAGTGTCTTTCATGGTCTTATCCCAATCAGACACTATGGTACTCAGCAGTCTGCTCCCCACAAAACCTCTCTGTCCCCACCCTCTACAGTAAAAAGAAGGAATGGCTGTGCCTTATAGAAGGTGGCCACACATGGAGCTATAGAATTACGCAAACAGCTTTGATTCTCAGCTCTTTGGTCACGCAAACTGGTCAATATTGATTTAACAACGTCTCACTGGTGGACATTAACAAGTTTGATCAGTTCATATAAATTAAAGTCTTTTGAAAAACAACATCTTGTGTTTCAATTCAATGAACCGATGAAAACATATGGGTCACTTTGTGTCAAATCATCGTACTTTAGAGCCATTGTCAAAGATCATTGTACAATTTTTCATGCCGATTTGGTCACACATTAAACCTATGGAAACAGTTTCCTGTATCTCGGATCGCAATTAAGGGAAATAATGGAGTACTGAAGTCTAACCTTCTTCAGGACTGGTCATATCACCATTAATATAGGTCACATGGAATTTGTCTCATAATATGAATTTCAAGAGACATGACATTTTAGTGGGTTTCTGTTACAAACAAACCAGTATGTAACCTTTCCTTTAAATCTGTGATGATTTGACCAATTGTATAAAATAACTATCATCCTGAAACAACTAATACTGTGAGTCTATTGGGCATTTCTCCATAATTCCATTGCCCCTGTATTTAAAGAAAGAGTGATTAAGTATCCATGATGACAAATTCAAATTAAATGCAATCCAATTTGTCTGCTTGGGTGTAAAGAAAAATCTCAAAACAACTGTGACAAATATTTAGTCCTAATTATCAATTTCAAAGGATACAACACTCTACAGCCCTTTAACAATTACAGTTTACCTTGATAAAATACGCCAACAAGGGGCCTTTACCATTTCTCTCGCTGTGCCACAGTGGATATTAGACTCGTTACTAGATCTCTTTCTATTATGCTAATAAGCATATCAAGCCACTGGGCTCAAATTTTCCGTTTCTTGTTAATTGGAATAAAAAACCTGGAGCCATTACTAACATCATTTTGTCAAACGCCTGAAGTGCCTGCAGTCAGAGCAAATATCCCTGAGCACAGAGGGATCACTGATGATTTAAAGCATCACATACAAAAACATCACAAATTTACGTGTAAATATTTATGTACTTACACAAGGACCTGAGTGCATTGTGATTTTTTAGTCATTCAGTCACACCATTCGAATTTCAAAATACATATATTTAAGTATAGCATTTAGCTGATGTCTTGCGAATAGAAGCAATCAAAGAAAAACACAGAATGCTAATGAGCTACCAGACTCTATACTATGCTTTCCTCTCTCCTCAGGTTCAGCGACTGGGAAAGTGCAACGAGGACAGGAACAGAAAGATGGAACGAGAATATGAGAGATTCCTCGTCCTCTCATGCTGTTTTTGAAGTACCTCTCTTTGAAAAGTCTGTATGGACAGCCAGGGCAGACTGATGCAAGTACTTGGCAATGTCTTCGGCTTCTCCGATAGTACTGCTGAACGAATATGACGGGCGATCAGTCACGAAAAGCCGCATCCAGCTTCACAACTCGATATTTTCAGTCTGCTAAAAGAACTTCTTTAAACAGGATACTTAGATAAATATCAAATGTGCTCTATGCAGCATCTGACTATCCGTCATCAGAGATGTTTAATCACAAGCTGGAACAAGAAGAGCGTCCTCTTTTGAATCATCTCGTTGCTATGACATAATTAATAGAATTAATTTAGATCCAGATTTATTTGGATCTGCACAATTTTGCACAAACGTATAAATATCAGTCCCCTAATCATGTCTATCTCACAATGTTAAGAAAGGGAACAAATCCTAGGAATATTGTGTCAACTTGCATTTGAGTTCCAACTAATATCTGCTCTAGACAAGACTCAACATGACACAAGCTTCAGTTCATGTTCACATCAAACACCAGAACGGGGAAAAGGTATAATCTCTGACTTTCACCGTGACATGATCCTTTGTCAGACGGGTTTGACTAATTCTGAAACTGCTGGTCTCCTGAGATTTGCACACACAACAGGTTTTACTGAGAATTTTTTTTAGCTACACAGGGAGTATGATCAGTAAGTCGGACAATCAATATGCAGGATCAGAAGTTTGCATTGCGATAATATGGGAAGTCTGAGTGCCACAGTTATGACTCCCCACAGTAAAGACCAATGTGTCCTACCTATAAGAATTTTTTCTACTTTGTAAAAAGATGTTGCAGTGCCTTGATAACACCATCAAAAATATATAGAAAATGACAACAAAAGACTTTGTTTGTTTTATTTATGGAGATTTTCAAGCTAAACCTGTTTTTATGATGTTCAGAGGAAAAGTACCTGTGATGAGTTCCGACAGGTGTGGAACTGGTTCTGTCCTTAAGGAGGCCAACGCTCAAACTGTCATCAGTAAAGCCGCTCAGCTCTCCTGTCACCCAGTCAGGCAGACCTGCATTGCTCTGTTGCATGGATCCACTCGTCAGTGGTTCATCAAAGTAGATGGACTAGAAATAAAGATTCAAAAGGAGAAGATGAGGATTAGATTACATTATATCATCGCTATGTGCCATCAATCACAATGGCAGTTATTGGGTTTCAACTGCGTAAGATTCGATCATGTTTTTGTCACTTTGTGGACATTGCATGTGTTGCCTTGGTAATGACAGAATCTTTGAACTGCACTAAACTCCAACATCGGAACAAAAGTGTCTCGAAACCGGGTTGTGTCGCACTACTAGATGGTAATACGGGTTTATTGAGGGTTTGATGTAGAAGCCATCCTCACCATGTAGGTGGGGAGAGTCTTGAGGCTGCCGGGCTCTGGTTTGCTGACAAAGGGCGCCTCCAGGATCCCTCTTTTGAGCATGTGAAGAAGCAGGCGGGCGTACATGTTGCGGTTCTTACGACCAATCAGGCCTGAAGCACACGTGGCCGGGTCACACAGCTTCTTTATCCATGCTGCACACTGGTGGCGCGCTGAGAACAGCAGAAGAGATGGGGGACAACACAAATGATTGTAACAGGTGACTCAACACATCACATCGATTTGCTTGGTGTGATTCCTGAGCCTGAAACATCTCAAAGGTCCAAAACAGAGACGTGAAGTCACCCACAGCAGAGGTGTTGAATGATGTTGATGGAGGAGAAATGTGATGAAGTGAAACCTCACCTCTCCTGTTGGGATGATTCTGGACATGTGGCTTCATGTCAAGGAGAAACTGGTCAAACTCAGAGTCCAGCGCCTCCCACGAGTCCTCACGTTTGCTCATCGTGTCCTGAGGGGGATGAAGAATTTGTTGTCACGGCTAAGAAGGAAACTAGCACTCCTACTCTGTTGACAAACACAGCCAACGTAAGCTAGCTAGTGCTTCAGCTGATTTACTCACTAGAGCCTAATACCTTGTTGTTTTAAACACAGCAGCATGGTGTCACGTGATGTGAAGATGACATGACAACCCGATGATCACTACTAGCGATGATAACAAACTAGTTAGACACAATTTAAAGGGGGCAGCTAGCGTGTTGCTAGCCGAGCTAAAGCTCTCAGTAGAACCCCGGGGTAGCAGCGGGGTTCTTCCTCTCACGGGCTCCGTGACACGTCAGCCTGTTCAGCAGCGACGTGCTGGAAACACAATGTCAGAGAAAAGATAACAAACGGGATAAAAAGCCACTTACATCCAGTTGTGATTTCAGCGCTCAAAACGGTTCGAAAACTTCCTCATCACTTTGCGTCACATCCGTCTTCCGCGATGAAGCGGCGTGTGCCCGTTGCCATAGAAACGGCATACCCCGGATTCCCGTTCTCTGTCAGTCACAATCATCTTCGTTTGTATAGACTCAACAAACTTGCTACCGATGCACACAAAACACGTGTGGTTACTCACTATTATAACAAAATAGCCGAATTAAAAACAAGTCTATTGTGTTGTGATTTCAGTAAAATTGTCTTTTTGCACATTCATCTACAACTGAATGTCAAAGTGTAAATATATTCATTCAACTTTGAAACGGTGAAACTTTATGGCTGAGTGGTGATGGAAGCCACTTTGAGTAAAAGAAATAGAAGCTCGATTGAAGTTCACCAAACAGGATTTAAAAACCTCTGAGAACACGAGGAACAAAAGATTATCTGGTCTGACGAGGCAAGAGCAGATCTCCAAACACTATTTTCATTATGGCATTTCATAGAAGATATCCGTCCATGTTGACGGGTCATTTATAGGATAAATTACATTTATATCCATTTACTTTGAAATGTGCAACTTAATAAAGTGTACAAAGAGTCTGAATAGTATCTGATGCCACTTTACATCACATATTGAAACTATTTCTTTGCATTTCACTTGCTCTGTTTGCCTATTATCTGTATTTCTGAACTTGTTTTAAAACAAGATATTTTATGAGACCAAAAGATAAACTGTGTAACAGTATTGATTTAATATAGAGCACATGCTCTTATCACGTCGCTATTTTAACTAAAACACTGACTCAGTCAGGATGGAAAACATTTCGTCTTTGCTGATAAATGATTCACAGCTCCATCAAAACCTGCAGCGTATATTAATTCCTCTAGGTGGCGAACAAACGCCGTTTGTGGAATAATCAGCAACGAATGGAGAAATATGTCGCCTTCAAGTGCTCCTCGTATGTTTTTCTTTCGCTGTGTTTCTGTTGAAATATGTCGAGTTTTGTATGAACAAATTTAGCTTTTCAGTAAAATAATATTCTGGTTTTCCTTAAGTGTTTGAATAGAAATCAAACATGTATACCATATTTTTATATTCATACAAATATATATGCTTATAACAGCCTACTAATGCTTATATGCATACATTTATTTCAATAACTCCCTATACATGACACGAATAGGATATATACTATACTGCCTGTAGTGAAAGTGTATATTATATACACACACACTTCTCTGTATTTATACATCAACAGTGAGGACAAGATTAGGTTTCTTTCAAAAAATGCTTAAAAAGAGACTGAAATATATTCAAAGCACTTCATCGAACTAAATGTAAAGTGCTTTAAAATAAAAGACACTACATAACTAAAATTTAAAAACCATTATAGTTGTAAAATCAGATTATGTGGGGTATGATAACAATGTTTTAAACTTGGATCAAAGGAAGCTACTGACAACCATTTCCTCAGGTAAAGTGTCCCACAGTCTTACAACTTTTTTCTTAAGCCCTTTCCCCTTTAATTCTATATTTCTAAGTTTGGATCTGTGAAAGGCCTCTGCCATAGCAGGTCAACTTTGGGATTAAAGAAATGTCAGACCATTAAAGCCTTGTAAGTAATTAAGTGTGTCATACTATAGTTAAATACATACTGATAGTCTTGGTCAGTTTGACGATCTCCAAATGCTCCCTATTGGAGTGGGAATTTCCCACAGCACGTGAAGGCGGACCGGCCCCGCGTCACAGTGAATGAGAAGAGCCGCGCTGAGCTGCGGTGCAGGCGCAGAGCAGGTGAGTGCGCGGACTGAGGAACAGCGCCACTCCTCCCTCCGGAGCTGCGAGGACACCACCAGCACCTTCACTCATCTGTCGGGACAGCGGCACGGGCTGCGGAGTTTGCCCCCCCTTTTTTTCTTTTCCGTCATGGCTGACCACCTTTTACACTACAGTGACTCCGCAGGGGTCGGGAACCGGTTCGCCCGCAAAGGTGCTTTGCGCCAGAAGAACGTGCACGAAGTGAAAAACCACAAATTCACCGCGAGGTTTTTCAAGCAGCCGACGTTCTGCAGCCACTGCACGGACTTCATCTGGTAAGAGACACGCACCCCCGGTCATTTCACTGCCTCTGATCAGTGTTGAATTGAATTTCTTTATGCAAAAGTTGTGCAGCAGTGAGTGTATACATCAGTAATGCAGATGTAATTTTAAGTCATGAGCACATTTCTGCTGTAGTCGACTTTTGCAGATTTAAAGATTCAACTGGAATAAAATAACTTTGTAAACTGGTGACAAAGTTTGGGTAGACTTTTACATTTTACTGACAGAACGGGGCACCTCCCATTTGTTTTAACACTTGTGCCTTTTTCTTGCAGGGGATTTGGGAAACAAGGATTTCAATGCCAAGGTAAATGACTCAACACAGAAGGTGCAATTTCAAAAACATGCATATGACCCAAAGGACACCCATAAGAAATGTACCACTAAAGTTACACCATTTTTTTTGTGCTTTCACTTTGCTTATCTAACATTAAGCATGTGCAATTGTGTTATTAGCAAAAACTGCTTGAGGTGTTGTAAGCGAGTCACATTGAAGCACACAGCAAATTGTTGAACTTAAAATAAAGTTTATTTTCTGGAGCACACATCGTTCTGCAACCGAGAAGCCAGGGGTTAGTCATTGGAGCTTTCACTTTGAGATGTTTCATGTTAAAATTCAGAACATTTACCTTTTGTCGACTCTATACTTTTCTGGAAGGAAACACAATGATTAGGCATATTCCTCAAGCATTAAAGAGACATCATGTTTAAGTAGAGGATATACCTTTGAGGGTTCTTCACACCCACAGGGGCAGCTGGCTGTTTCCTTTCAGGCTCTGAATTTACAGCTGCCGGAGAGGCATATCCTGGCGAGTATCTGGATTTGTTTAAGCGGTAACTTACTCTCACGTAGCCATTTCTAGACTGGATAATGTCGACTGGTGGTGGAGGAGGAGCAGGGGGGTAATGTCCACTCACAGAAACTTCTTCCTCTGGGCTGGCGACTGGGATTTGTGCTTGGTAACTCATTTGAGCAGGGGGTGAGCTTCCCTTCGCAGATGAAGCGACCTGATGAGCTCCTGCATCACTCGGGTACCTTTGGTATAAGGGCTCTGAGGAATATCCAGAAGGCTCAGTTTTTGGAGATGCGACCGAGATCGGCTCCCATGCAGCTGGAGGCCTGTTGTAGCTTGTGTAAGCAGCGCCACTAGGCTTGCCATCGGAAGGCTGCCCGTCATAGGACAGAAGCTTCTCATCTTCCGCATAGTCACCCATGTTGCGCGAGGGTGTTTTGTACGGATATCCATACACTGCAGGATTAACAATTATAGATTAAACAGATATTCCTGAGGCCTATTGTGGTAATTAAGAAGAGAGTCATTACCTTGTATGGTTGGTAAACCAACACTGCCATTAAACAGCAAAAAGCAAATCCCGGAAATCCTGCAAGAGAAACCAGTAAAGCACAAACACTCTAATTAAAGTCCCTACTTTAAAACAGAATTGGAACAAAACGTGCTCAGAAACTCATGGCGCCAATAAAACATACCACAAAAAGCATCCAAGAGCCATGGCTGGTAGTTGAGACGCGATGCCTGTCCTCCTCAGAAGCTGTGGTCTGACTGATCCGAAGGATTGACTGAACCCGAGTGTGACCTCCGCTTGTCCCGCGTCTCCTTCTTATCAGGTGTCACTCATTGAAGAACATTGGCAGCAGCTGCAAGCAGAGCAATCTGCGGCCGAATCATTAACAGGTGTGGCGGCCGGACAACACTGCCACCCACTGGTCGGCTGGAAATCCAGACTTAGTACTGTGCCCAGTGTGTTTATGCTGAAACCCTTCTCTGATGTTTGTCTATTCGAAGAGCATTTCTCTGATTTGAAACATTACATGTCAACCGTAATAATCTATAAAAGACTCATCATTAATCATGTTTGTTTTTCACCAGCATCTAGTCCCCGCTTACCTGTCCTGGTGTCTTTGCACCACAGTGACCAGCATCTGTGTCCTCTCAATCCAGTGAGTGTCACACTGCAAGGTCATGCTACAGATCTGTGCCTCTAGTTAACTGTGTGGCTGAACAACATCTCTCTCTGTACCACATCCACGTGGACAGTTATGCTTTTTATGTATTCAAGCGAAACCTTTAACTTCACCTTTAGAAAACCACAGTGTTTTTTTGCAGCATGGAGCCATAGGAGATAGACAAATGACATTGCACCTGATTTATGTTTCACCTGCCTTTTCCCCAAACGATTTCAAACTCCTCACTTTCCATTTAGGTGTGTACTTACAGTATTTGTGCATGGGCTGACCTGCCTTCTTGCTGCTCTGTTTGTCAGCGTTGTTTGAATATATTATGGAAGTGGGCCGACAGGTTTGTGTTCTTGGGTGTAGACGGTGCTTGTTCCTGCAGAGTGTGCATCAGGAATGCATTGCTTCTTCCCAGAAGTGTATAGTGGGATAATCCTCCAGTATGCCATCATGTACAGGCCTCTCTCTTTATGTGTCAGGCTTTGTGCTTCCCCCTGTCAAATTCTTGCAATATCTCTGGGTAGGGTGTGAGGTAATTTTGTCAAAGTTGTTCAAATGTTTACCTGGACGTGAGGATAAAGTAAACAGACGTTGGTAGTTTTAAAGGTCAAAGGTCAAGGTCATGGGGCCATGACTCAAAAATGTATATGCTAATTATGATAACGTTTTATTATATTCCGAACAGACTTGGATTAAAGTTGACCGACTGCAAACAAAATGCAATTGCAAGGATACAATTCTAGTTTCTTTATGGTTTCGATGCATACTGACTTTTGTAATTGTTGATAACACTATACAGACATACGACACTGGATTGTTATTGCATGGGGCTTTGAGTCAGCCAAGGGCAGAGAGACTGTTGCTCAAATATATGTTCTTATAAGACTGGAAATCAAGGCATATTTCTCTCTTTGAATGAAAACTTCATGCCAAAGGCTCAAGAGCAAATCCTCAACTAAGCTAAGAACTAAGCTAAGCAATTATGCCTCTTCTGATCATTGTAATATATGTCACTGATTGTGTAAACCTGAATGAGGTACAGCTCACTTGGCTTCTAAGAGTGAGTAAAAAGATGAATAAGCACGGCTCCTATCATCATTCATCCTTATCAATTTCCCTTCAGGGTTTATATGTGTTTTTAGTCTCATGTGATCGCCCAACTCAACTGCATAATGTCAAGAAGTGGAGCACCACCCAAAGTAGAGGAGATGCCTCTGTGTGGGTGGGGGACTGCAGTTCCTAACCAATACTTCTGTCTGGTTGGGGGGGATGAAGGATGTGTTTGACAGAATTACACATGAATTAATTACTTAAACCTGAAGTGTGGAACTGTTGTCTCCTCCTCCTGGCAGTGAGAGGCATTACACAATCAGAAATGTCTTCAGTCCTAAGACAACAATTCTGTTAGTAATGTAATAGCTACATATCCAACAATGAATATTTTACAAATGTCAACTTCTCAAGGAACAGTAGGGTGGCGTCCCTCCTTCCCTTCTAATTGCACTCCAAAAATTCTTGTCTTTTCTATCGATCACTTCCTGTGTTAGACTCCTTCCTCTAAAAAAAGTTAACTTGAGCATCAGAGACCTCAGATGCATCCTGAGCTCGTTTTGTTCCAATTGACTCAACACAGAAGGTGCAATTTCAAAAACATGCATATGACCCAAAGGACACCCATAAGAAATGTACCACTAAAGTTACACCATTTTTTTTTGGGGGGGGGTGCTTTCACTTTGCTTATCTACCATTAAGCATGTGCAATTGTGTTATTAGCAAAAACTGCTTGAGGTGTTGTAAGCGAGTCACATTGAAGCACACAGCAAATTGTTGAACTTAAAATAAAGTTTATTTTCTGGAGCACACATCGTTCTGCAACCGAGAAGCCAGGGGTTAGTCATTGGAGTTTTCACTTTGAGATGTTTCATGTTAAAATTCAGAACATTTACCTTTTGTCGACTCTATACTTTTCTGGAAGGAAACACAATGATTAGGCATATTCCTCAAGCATTAAAGAGACATCATGTTTAAGTAGAGGATATACCTTTGAGGGTTCTTCACACCCACAGGGGCAGCTGGCTGTTTCCTTTCAGGCTCTGAATTTACAGCTGCCGGAGAGGCATATCCTGGCGAGTATCTGGATTTGTTTAAGCGGTAACTGACTCTCACGTAGCCATTTCTAGACTGGATAATGTTGAGTGGTGGTGGTGGAGGAGGAGGAGGGGGTAATGTCCACTCACAGAAACTTCTTCCTCTGGGCTGGCGACTGGGATTTGTGCTTGGTAACTCATTTGAGCAGGGGGTGAGCTTCCCTTCGCAGATGAAGCGACCTGATGAGCTCCTGCATCACTCGGGTACCTTTGGTATAAGGGCTCTGAGGAATATCCAGAAGGCTCAGTTTTTGGAGATGCGACCGAGATCGGCTCCCATGCAGCTGGAGGCCTGTTGTAGCTTGTGTAAGCAGCGCCACTAGGCTTGCCATCGGAAGGCTGCCCGTCATAGGACAGAAGCTTCTCATCTTCCGCATAGTCACCCATGTTGCGCGAGGGTGTTTTGTACGGATATCCATACACTGCAGGATTAACAATTATAGATTAAACAGATATTCCTGAGGCCTATTGTGGTAATTAAGAAGAGAGTCATTACCTTGTATGGTTGGTAAACCAACACTGCCATTAAACAGCAAAAAGCAAATCCCGGAAATCCTGCAAGAGAAACCAGTAAAGCACAAACACTCTAATTAAAGTCCCTACTTTAAAACAGAATTGGAACAAAACGTGCTCAGAAACTCATGGCGCCAATAAAACATACCACAAAAAGCATCCAAGAGCCATGGCTGGTAGTTGAGACGCGATGCCTGTCCTCCTCAGAAGCTGTGGTCTGACTGATCCGAAGGATTGACTGAACCCGAGTGTGACCTCCGCTTGTCCCGCGTCTCCTTCTTATCAGGTGTCACTCATTGAAGAACATTGGCAGCAGCTGCAAGCAGAGCAATCTGCGGCCGAATCATTAACAGGTGTGGCGGCCGGACAACACTGCCACCCACTGGTCGGCTGGAAATCCAGACTTAGTACTGTGCCCAGTGTGTTTATGCTGAAACCCTTCTCTGATGTTTGTCTATTCGAAGAGCATTTCTCTGATTTGAAACATTACATGTCAACCGTAATAATCTATAAAAGACTCATCATTAATCATGTTTGTTTTTCACCAGCATCTAGTCCCCGCTTACCTGTCCTGGTGTCTTTGCACCACAGTGACCAGCATCTGTGTCCTCTCAATCCAGTGAGTGTCACACTGCAAGGTCATGCTACAGATCTGTGCCTCTAGTTAACTGTGTGGCTGAACAACATCTCTCTCTGTACCACATCCACGTGGACAGTTATGCTTTTTATGTATTCAAGCGAAACCTTTAACTTCACCTTTAGAAAACCACAGTGTTTTTTTGCAGCATGGAGCCATAGGAGATAGACAAATGACATTGCACCTGATTTATGTTTCACCTGCCTTTTCCCCAAACGATTTCAAACTCCTCACTTTCCATTTAGGTGTGTACTTACAGTATTTGTGCATGGGCTGACCTGCCTTCTTGCTGCTCTGTTTGTCAGCGTTGTTTGAATATATGATGGAAGTGGGCCGACAGGTTTGTGTTCTTGGGTGTAGACGGTGCTTGTTCCTGCAGAGTGTGCATCAGGAATGCATTGCTTCTTCCCAGAAGTGTATAGTGGGATAATCCTCCAGTATGCCATCATGTACAGGCCTCTCTCTTTATGTGTCAGGCTTTGTGCTTCCCCCTGTCAAATTCTTGCAATATCTCTGGGTAGGGTGTGAGGTAATTTTGTCAAAGTTGTTCAAATGTTTACCTGGACGTGAGGATAAAGTAAACAGACGTTGGTAGTTTTAAAGGTCAAAGGTCAAGGTCATGGGGCCATGACTCAAAAATGTATATGCTAATTATGATAACGTTTTATTATATTCCGAACAGACTTGGATTAAAGTTGACCGACTGCAAACAAAATGCAATTGCAAGGATACAATTCTAGTTTCTTTATGGTTTCGATGCATACTGACTTTTGTAATTGTTGATAACACTATACAGACATACGACACTGGATTGTTATTGCATGGGGCTTTGAGTCAGCCAAGGGCAGAGAGACTGTTGCTCAAATATATGTTCTTATAAGACTGGAAATCAAGGCATATTTCTCTCTTTGAATGAAAACTTCATGCCAAAGGCTCAAGAGCAAATCCTCAACTAAGCTAAGAACTAAGCTAAGCAATTATGCCTCTTCTGATCATTGTAATATATGTCACTGATTGTGTAAACCTGAATGAGGTACAGCTCACTTGGCTTCTAAGAGTGAGTAAAAAGATGAATAAGCACGGCTCCTATCATCATTCATCCTTATCAATTTCCCTTCAGGGTTTATATCAGTTTTGTGTTTTTAGTCTCATGTGATCGCCCAACTCAACTGCATAATGTCAAGAAGTGGAGCACCACCCAAAGTAGAGGAGATGCCTCTGTGTGGGTGGGGGACTGCAGTTCCTAACCAATACTTCTGTCTGGTTGGGGGGGATGAAGGATGTGTTTGACAGAATTACACATGAATTAATTACTTAAACCTGAAGTGTGGAACTGTTGTCTCCTCCTCCTGGCAGTGAGAGGCATTACACAATCAGAAATGTCTTCAGTCCTAAGACAACAATTCTGTTAGTAATGTAATAGCTACATATCCAACAATGAATATTTTACAAATGTCAACTTCTCAAGGAACAGTAGGGTGGCGTCCCTCCTTCCCTTCTAATTGCACTCCAAAAATTCTTGTCTTTTCTATCGATCACTTCCTGTGTTAGACTCCTTCCTCTAAAAAAAGTTAACTTGAGCATCAGAGACCTCAGATGCATCCTGAGCTCGTTTTGTTCCAATTGACTCAACACAGAAGGTGCAATTTCAAAAACATGCATATGACCCAAAGGACACCCATAAGAAATGTACCACTAAAGTTACACCATTTTTTTTGGGGGGGGGTGCTTTCACTTTGCTTATCTACCATTAAGCATGTGCAATTGTGTTATTAGCAAAAACTGCTTGAGGTGTTGTAAGCGAGTCACATTGAAGCACACAGCAAATTGTTGAACTTAAAATAAAGTTTATTTTCTGGAGCACACATCGTTCTGCAACCGAGAAGCCAGGGGTTAGTCATTGGAGTTTTCACTTTGAGATGTTTCATGTTAAAATTCAGAACATTTACCTTTTGTCGACTCTATACTTTTCTGGAAGGAAACACAATGATTAGGCATATTCCTCAAGCATTAAAGAGACATCATGTTTAAGTAGAGGATATACCTTTGAGGGTTCTTCACACCCACAGGGGCAGCTGGCTGTTTCCTTTCAGGCTCTGAATTTACAGCTGCCGGAGAGGCATATCCTGGCGAGTATCTGGATTTGTTTAAGCGGTAACTTACTCTCACGTAGCCATTTCTAGACTGGATAATGTTGAGTGGTGGTGGTGGAGGAGGAGCAGGGGGGTAATGTCCACTCACAGAAACTTCTTCCTCTGGGCTGGCGACTGGGATTTGTGCTTGGTAACTCATTTGAGCAGGGGGTGAGCTTCCCTTCGCAGATGAAGCGACCTGATGAGCGCCTGCATCACTCGGGTACCTTTGGTATAAGGGCTCTGAGGAATATCCAGAAGGCTCAGTTTTTGGAGATGCGACCGAGATCGGCTCCCATGCAGCTGGAGGCCTGTTGTAGCTTGTGTAAGCAGCGCCACTAGGCTTGCCATCGGAAGGCTGCCCGTCATAGGACAGAAGCTTCTCATCTTCCGCATAGTCACCCATGTTGCGCGAGGGTGTTTTGTACGGATATCCATACACTGCAGGATTAACAATTATAGATTAAACAGATATTCCTGAGGCCTATTGTGGTAATTAAGAAGAGAGTCATTACCTTGTATGGTTGGTAAACCAACACTGCCATTAAACAGCAAAAAGCAAATCCCGGAAATCCTGCAAGAGAAACCAGTAAAGCACAAACACTCTAATTAAAGTCCCTACTTTAAAACAGAATTGGAACAAAACGTGCTCAGAAACTCATGGCGCCAATAAAACATACCACAAAAAGCATCCAAGAGCCATGGCTGGTAGTTGAGACGCGATGCCTGTCCTCCTCAGAAGCTGTGGTCTGACTGATCCGAAGGATTGACTGAACCCGAGTGTGACCTCCGCTTGTCCCGCGTCTCCTTCTTATCAGGTGTCACTCATTGAAGAACATTGGCAGCAGCTGCAAGCAGAGCAATCTGCGGCCGAATCATTAACAGGTGTGGCGGCCGGACAACACTGCCACCCACTGGTCGGCTGGAAATCCAGACTTAGTACTGTGCCCAGTGTGTTTATGCTGAAACCCTTCTCTGATGTTTGTCTATTCGAAGAGCATTTCTCTGATTTGAAACATTACATGTCAACCGTAATAATCTATAAAAGACTCATCATTAATCATGTTTGTTTTTCACCAGCATCTAGTCCCCGCTTACCTGTCCTGGTGTCTTTGCACCACAGTGACCAGCATCTGTGTCCTCTCAATCCAGTGAGTGTCACACTGCAAGGTCATGCTACAGATCTGTGCCTCTAGTTAACTGTGTGGCTGAACAACATCTCTCTCTGTACCACATCCACGTGGACAGTTATGCTTTTTATGTATTCAAGCGAAACCTTTAACTCCACCTTTAGAAAACCACAGTGTTTTTTTGCAGCATGGAGCCATAGGAGATAGACAAATGACATTGCACCTGATTTATGTTTCACCTGCCTTTTCCCCAAACGATTTCAAACTCCTCACTTTCCATTTAGGTGTGTACTTACAGTATTTGTGCATGGGCTGACCTGCCTTCTTGCTGCTCTGTTTGTCAGCGTTGTTTGAATATATTATGGAAGTGGGCCGACAGGTTTGTGTTCTTGGGTGTAGACGGTGCTTGTTCCTGCAGAGTGTGCATCAGGAATGCATTGCTTCTTCCCAGAAGTGTATAGTGGGATAATCCTCCAGTATGCCATCATGTACAGGCCTCTCTCTTTATGTGTCAGGCTTTGTGCTTCCCCCTGTCAAATTCTTGCAATATCTCTGGGTAGGGTGTGAGGTAATTTTGTCAAAGTTGTTCAAATGTTTACCTGGACGTGAGGATAAAGTAAACAGACGTTGGTAGTTTTAAAGGTCAAAGGTCAAGGTCATGGGGCCATGACTCAAAAATGTATATGCTAATTATGATAACGTTTTATTATATTCCGAACAGACTTGGATTAAAGTTGACCGACTGCAAACAAAATGCAATTGCAAGGATACAATTCTAGTTTCTTTATGGTTTCGATGCATACTGACTTTTGTAATTGTTGATAACACTATACAGACATACGACACTGGATTGTTATTGCATGGGGCTTTGAGTCAGCCAAGGGCAGAGAGACTGTTGCTCAAATATATGTTCTTATAAGACTGGAAATCAAGGCATATTTCTCTCTTTGAATGAAAACTTCATGCCAAAGGCTCAAGAGCAAATCCTCAACTAAGCTAAGAACTAAGCTAAGCAATTATGCCTCTTCTGATCATTGTAATATATGTCACTGATTGTGTAAACCTGAATGAGGTACAGCTCACTTGGCTTCTAAGAGTGAGTAAAAAGATGAATAAGCACGGCTCCTATCATCATTCATCCTTATCAATTTCCCTTCAGGGTTTATATCAGTTTTGTGTTTTTAGTCTCATGTGATCGCCCAACTCAACTGCATAATGTCAAGAAGTGGAGCACCACCCAAAGTAGAGGAGATGCCTCTGTGTGGGTGGGGGACTGCAGTTCCTAACCAATACTTCTGTCTGGTTGGGGGGGATGAAGGATGTGTTTGACAGAATTACACATGAATTAATTACTTAAACCTGAAGTGTGGAACTGTTGTCTCCTCCTCCTGGCAGTGAGAGGCATTACACAATCAGAAATGTCTTCAGTCCTAAGACAACAATTCTGTTAGTAATGTAATAGCTACATATCCAACAATGAATATTTTACAAATGTCAACTTCTCAAGGAACAGTAGGGTGGCGTCCCTCCTTCCCTTCTAATTGCACTCCAAAAATTCTTGTCTTTTCTATCGATCACTTCCTGTGTTAGACTCCTTCCTCTAAAAAAAGTTAACTTGAGCATCAGAGACCTCAGATGCATCCTGAGCTCGTTTTGTTCCAATTGACTCAACACAGAAGGTGCAATTTCAAAAACATGCATATGACCCAAAGGACACCCATAAGAAATGTACCACTAAAGTTACACCATTTTTTTTTGGGGGGGGGGTGCTTTCACTTTGCTTATCTACCATTAAGCATGTGCAATTGTGTTATTAGCAAAAACTGCTTGAGGTGTTGTAAGCGAGTCACATTGAAGCACACAGCAAATTGTTGAACTTAAAATAAAGTTTATTTTCTGGAGCACACATCGTTCTGCAACCGAGAAGCCAGGGGTTAGTCATTGGAGTTTTCACTTTGAGATGTTTCATGTTAAAATTCAGAACATTTACCTTTTGTCGACTCTATACTTTTCTGGAAGGAAACACAATGATTAGGCATATTCCTCAAGCATTAAAGAGACATCATGTTTAAGTAGAGGATATACCTTTGATGGGTTCTTCACACCCACAGGGGCAGCTGGCTGTTTCCTTTCAGGCTCTGAATTTACAGCTGCCGGAGAGGCATATCCTGGCGAGTATCTGGATTTGTTTAAGCGGTAACTTACTCTCACGTAGCCATTTCTAGACTGGATAATGTTGAGTGGTGGTGGTGGAGGAGGAGGAGGGGGGTAATGTCCACTCACAGAAACTTCTTCCTCTGGGCTGGCGACTGGGATTTGTGCTTGGTAACTCATTTGAGCAGGGGGTGAGCTTCCCTTCGCAGATGAAGCGACCTGATGAGCTCCTGCATCACTCGGGTACCTTTGGTATAAGGGCTCTGAGGAATATCCAGAAGGCTCAGTTTTTGGAGATGCGACCGAGATCGGCTCCCATGCAGCTGGAGGCCTGTTGTAGCTTGTGTAAGCAGCGCCACTAGGCTTGCCATCGGAAGGCTGCCCGTCATAGGACAGAAGCTTCTCATCTTCCGCATAGTCACCCATGTTGCGCGAGGGTGTTTTGTACGGATATCCATACACTGCAGGATTAACAATTATAGATTAAACAGATATTCCTGAGGCCTATTGTGGTAATTAAGAAGAGAGTCATTACCTTGTATGGTTGGTAAACCAACACTGCCATTAAACAGCAAAAAGCAAATCCCGGAAATCCTGCAAGAGAAACCAGTAAAGCACAAACACTCTAATTAAAGTCCCTACTTTAAAACAGAATTGGAACAAAACGTGCTCAGAAACTCATGGCGCCAATAAAACATACCACAAAAAGCATCCAAGAGCCATGGCTGGTAGTTGAGACGCGATGCCTGTCCTCCTCAGAAGCTGTGGTCTGACTGATCCGAAGGATTGACTGAACCCGAGTGTGACCTCCGCTTGTCCCGCGTCTCCTTCTTATCAGGTGTCACTCATTGAAGAACATTGGCAGCAGCTGCAAGCAGAGCAATCTGCGGCCGAATCATTAACAGGTGTGGCGGCCGGACAACACTGCCACCCACTGGTCGGCTGGAAATCCAGACTTAGTACTGTGCCCAGTGTGTTTATGCTGAAACCCTTCTCTGATGTTTGTCTATTCGAAGAGCATTTCTCTGATTTGAAACATTACATGTCAACCGTAATAATCTATAAAAGACTCATCATTAATCATGTTTGTTTTTCACCAGCATCTAGTCCCCGCTTACCTGTCCTGGTGTCTTTGCACCACAGTGACCAGCATCTGTGTCCTCTCAATCCAGTGAGTGTCACACTGCAAGGTCATGCTACAGATCTGTGGCTCTAGTTAACTGTGTGGCTGAACAACATCTCTCTCTGTACCACATCCACGTGGACAGTTATGCTTTTTATGTATTCAGGCGAAACCTTTAACTCCACCTTTAGAAAACCACAGTGTTTTTTTGCAGCATGGAGCCATAGGAGATAGACAAATGACATTGCACCTGATTTATGTTTCACCTGCCTTTTCCCCAAACGATTTCAAACTCCTCACTTTCCATTTAGGTGTGTACTTACAGTATTTGTGCATGGGCTGACCTGCCTTCTTGCTGCTCTGTTTGTCAGCGTTGTTTGAATATATGATGGAAGTGGGCCGACAGGTTTGTGTTCTTGGGTGTAGACGGTGCTTGTTCCTGCAGAGTGTGCATCAGGAATGCATTGCTTCTTCCCAGAAGTGTATAGTGGGATAATCCTCCAGTATGCCATCATGTACAGGCCTCTCTCTTTATGTGTCAGGCTTTGTGCTTCCCCCTGTCAAATTCTTGCAATATCTCTGGGTAGGGTGTGAGGTAATTTTGTCAAAGTTGTTCAAATGTTTACCTGGACGTGAGGATAAAGTAAACAGACGTTGGTAGTTTTAAAGGTCAAAGGTCAAGGTCATGGGGCCATGACTCAAAAATGTATATGCTAATTATGATAACGTTTTATTATATTCCGAACAGACTTGGATTAAAGTTGACCGACTGCAAACAAAATGCAATTGCAAGGATACAAT